>VXBS01010225.1:748948-835288 GCA_013400255.1 Sitta europaea
CCGCCCCCGCCTCCTCCCCGCTCTCGGCCCCGGGATTGCTTTAAAGGGAGAGCGCCTGCACAGACGGAGCACGGTTTGACATCCCCTCCAAGGTGCACCGCACCCCACCCCCCGTAGCTCTCCATCACTCCCCGGGCGGCTGGGTGTGCCGTGAGGATGAGTCCCAACTGCTGCACCCAGCGATGGCCATCGTCCCCCCTGCACAGCCAGCTTTAGTGAGCGCTTTCGGCCACTCATCCAGAAAATTCTTATCCCACTGCCTGAGTTTGCCTTACCCCTTCCCAGGGCTGCAGGGAGTGGAGGCGCCAAGGGCTCGGCACACCACACCCTATCCAGGAGAAAGCTGTGAAGCCCTTTCCCAAAGCTGACACCCTGCCTTGCCACACTTCTGCTTCAGATATCATCAGATGTTTTCATTTTCTCCTGCCAATATTATCCTCATCCTTATTCGAGCGGGAGCCGAGGTTTGCAGGTCTGTGGGTTTTAATCAAAACTGGAATTCTCTTCACACAGCACTTATCTCTATTTGTCTTGCCGGAACGAAGCAAGGTGTTTGGTGAGGTGTTTTAGAGCATCCCGGGGTGTGAGTGCATCCCTGCCCCGAGCAATCTACAGCTGCCACAGTGAGGGCAGGAGCCGGGGGCAGGAGCAGGCAGACGTGGTGGCAGCTGGCTCAGGTGTCTAGAGCTGGGATCAGGGCGGTGGATTTGGGCTCTGCAGCATCCCGCAGCCCTTGATGCTCGCTGCTTTCCCGCTTGGTGTTTTTCATCAGTGAGCACCATCTGTACCGGAGCCGGGAATTGTTATGACCTTTAAGGCTCCATCCAGTGGCCACTTCCTTCAGATGCTTTTGTGTCTTACTACGATCCCAGGCACGCTGCCAAACTCTAAACGCACAATGAAGGCAGGGAACATCTTTCCTCCAGTTTCAGAAAGGAGAAACATCACCAAAAAAAACCCTGCCCAGATGCCAGGATTGGGTCTAGAATTATTCCTGTTCCATTAATACTAGAGATGAGTGAGATAGAAAAGCACACCTGGTAGAAGGATTGTAAAATAATTAATGCATAATGTTAATAATGATCTTCTTATTCCAGCTCTGCTTATTACCACAAGCTTTGCTTGAGTCCACCATGATGTGCTGCATAAAACAGGTATCTCCTGAATCTGATTTCCTGTTTGGAGATGATCTCTAGCTGAGAAATTACCTGCTCTCAAAACTGATTAGAGTCCTCATCAGCAGATTCTTCACCCATCCTTTAGGCAGGCCCTAGAATATACGGGGAATTGAGAATAATTTCATGCAGGAGGTAAAATCTGGAGTTGGTAGTTCAGCTGTGTGCCATTCCCAGTGAAAATCCAGACCAAGCAGTGATGGCAGCAGATTCCCTGCCCTAATCCAGGTGCTCTGAGCTGCCCTGCTCTGATCAGTGAAGGTTTTGCTCCTGTGGCACCTTCCTGGTAGACGCTGCTGGCTGCCTCTGGCTCATTACTCCTTCCATCCCGAGCACTTTGGGGGGCTGTCCCAAGTGACAGGTGCCTGCCAGCCCCTGAAGAGAGGCAGAGTGGTGTCAGCAGGCCCTGCCTGCAGGAACAGTGCGCCCTGCCTTGGGAAACTGGGACCTCTGAAGTTGCTGGCTGTGCACCGTGTACCCAGTCACCCTGGAAGGAGCCTGCCATGGCAGGACCCTGCTGGCTCCCACCCCAGACCCCTGCAGTTACACACAGCTGGCTTTCTGCTCCCTTCACATGGTGGTCCAGCTCCATGAAAAAGCAATAAGATATTTTTCCTCTTCTGCTTCCCATGGTTAAAACCTGTCTCCTAATTTCCAGCCTACATTAGCCAGTTTAAGCCTATTTGCTCTTGTGCCAGAACAGTCTTTTAGCTTAAATGGTTCCTTTCTGTACCTGGTGTTTACTGGCTTGATATATTTATGGAGAGTAATCATATTCCTGTTTTGCCTTTCTTTGCTGGGCTAAACAAGCCAAGTGCTTTCAGCTTCATCTTACAAGACAGGCTCTCCATTCCACCTCATGCTAATAGCCCTTCTCTACACCACTCCCAGCATGAACTGAGCTTGCTGGAAGCTGGGCCACCACGGCTGTGTGCACCTCCCAGTGCCCACCGTGCCTACACTGGTACCACCCTGAAGCAGGCAACCGCAGCTCCAGGCATGGTGGTGCTGCACATCTGCTGGCCTTCCCCCCACCAGACTGCCACCTGGATGAGGTGACACCAGCAGGAGACATTGCCTTCTGCCCCAGGCTGGCAGCAGGAAGGCCAGGTGTTCCTGCACACCGAGGAGAGCTGGTTTCTCCCCTCTCTGCCACATTGCACTGGTGCACGGGTGGAGCTCTCCCACAGGGGGTTATAAACTTCCACTGCCTTAAATGAAGCTCATGGAGGACGCACAGACTCATCCCACTAAACGCAAGAGGGAGATGGTATCCCTATGCTCTGATGGTCACTAATAACTTTACCTCTCCTGTGCTATTCGCAGCAGAGATAAACTTCCAGTGTCTGATGAGCCAGAACAGAAATATCCAATGGCTTTCTGTTCTTTTCTATTTTTGCTGCAAGCTGGTTAACCCTGAAATCCAATTACTTCTCATTATTCAGTGGAACTTGCTTCTTATCAAATGGACACACTGCAGGGCTGCTATGCTGACTCCCAGTGCTAATGGAGCCACAAATTACTCCTGCCACACTCGAGGACCCATAGGTGTGAGCCTGGGGGTACAGCTCTGGCACTCCCCACACATGCAGAGCTCCAGGATGCTGACCCCTACATCCCCTCCTGGGGCAGGCAGCCCATTGCTGCTGAGCACACCGGCTGTGGGATAATGCAACCATGCACTCCCCAGAGCTGCACTTGGCTCCCCAGGTTGCTGAGGCATGCTCTTGCTGGAGCCACCCATAGGTGCCAAGGGCCAGTCCCACTCCCCGGCACGGGCTGAGCCAGCAGCGAGCAGCCTTTAAGCTCCGGGGGTTACGTGCAGGGTGTGAAATGCCAGAGGCTGATCCAGGCGCGCCTCGGATTAGCCTGGGAGGCTCGGGGTGCGGGAGAGCCTGGCTTCCTGCATTAGCACGGGAAACGGGCGCGCAGCCAAGCCCAAACGCCGCCTAATTCGCATTCGGTGCTGAATTCAGCAGGTGGGGAAAGGGAAAAAAAAAAAGGCTTTGCAGTTTTCTTTGCTGATTAAAGTCATGGCACAGCAAGTTTCACCTACGTTCGTTAGGAAGAGGGGAGGGAAGGGGATGTTCCCAGCAGCAGCTGCTGTGATGCTCCCCATGCTCCCTCAGCAGGGAAGAGGCAGCAGGCATACATCAAACCTCCTGCCTGTGACCCTGCTCTCCCTGGGCTGGACGCAGCCCCAGGGCCCTGCATCCATTTTCCTCTCTCTGGCATGGCCTCAGGGACAGTTTCTCTGGTCAGCCTATCTTAAATAAGCTCCACAATAGTCTCTTTTTCTTTCAGATAGTGGTCAGTCCTTCTAAAAGACAGTTTAAGCTAATCCCCCGTGGAGACAGGTGAGGGGAATGGCTGGGGATACTCCCACTGAGGAGTCCTGAAGCTGTGGGATATGCTTGCTACACTTTCTGGCACTCACTGCTGCAGCATCACTGAGTTGCTGGTGAGCAAAGCCAAGCCCTGCCTGCTGCTCCCTGCCTCCCCACTTCTCCCTGCCTGCAATATCCACCCTCAAGTTTCTCTTCAACCGGACCAGTGAGCAATCCAGTGGGGATTCAGACCAGCCATGGGCACAGGGCAGCACCACAGCCTCATTATAGCGACACAAAGCCCCAGAGCACCATCCATTTGTTCATTCTCACCACAGAGCTGCTGCTGCTGGCTCTTCCCTGCTTTCCCTGGCTGCAGCAGCCTTTTATTCATTGTGCTGGCCTCCCGTGCCCTTCAGAGAGGTGCTCATGTGAAGTGCCATCCACTCACACCCGAGGCTTCATGGCTGCTGCCAGGAGGATGGGAGCAGTGTGATGGATGCTTGGGTAGGATCATCCCCAGCCAAATTTCAGCTCCTACACCCAGTCCTCTGCCTCTACTTCCTGTTGTCTTGTCAGCTCCACTTGTCCTTACTACAGCTTATTAATTCCCTGCACCACCCTCCCAGTTGGTTAAAGGAATTAGCACCCTGGGAATGACACCAGGGATACCCAGCAGTGGCCTCCCCTCCATTGCAGGGAATTTGTCCACACCTGCTGGGCATCCACAAGAACAAAAGCCTTCAAGGAGGCACTCTCTGCTCCTGTGGGACACAGCAGCTCCTCTTGGCCCAGGTCTGGCCCCCACTCTCCCGCCCTGGCTTAGCTTCCTTCTGCTCCAGCTGAAGGAAGAGCATCCCAGGGATCTGCCAGAGGGGGAAGGAGACAAAGAATCCAACGCAACCCAGTAAGTGAAAGATTAAACATAATGCCAAGTAAATTAATATACAAGAAGGGAAGGCAGGTTTTAAATTAACTCATTATACAGCCTGGTTTTCCAACCCATTTATTTATCCCATAGGTCCTGCAGCTTCATATGGAAAATGGCTTCTGCTTGACTGCTATCAGAGCCCAAAGGCAGTGCAATGTGGCTGCACGGCGGCTGCCCGAGGCTGGCAGGCAACACCTGAACGTGCCCACGGAGATGTGCGGGGACGGGTAATTGCACATGCAAAACGTTCGGCTGTGACAGCAAACAGGACGATTGAGCAGAGAAATGGGAATCCATTTCCACGCACAATTACCTGGGGAGGGCGAAACCACGGCTCCGGGAGGCAACAGAGATCGGTCCCCCCCCTTCTCCCCCTGCCAGAGCGCTGGATGTGCGGTGTGAGAGCTGCCTCCTCTCGGTGCCTGCCAGTTTCCCTGGGGAGCAGGGCATTTCCATCCGCCCAGGAACCGGGGGACGCTGCGCCAAGCTGGATGAGCCCGGTGCTTATTACTGGGCTAGTTTGATTACTGAGCAGACAGCTTATTGAAGAAGCTGTTCTTTGGGGTGGATTTTCTGGGAAAAGGGGCAGGGAAGGAAGTGAACAGTCCGAGCCCCTTTGTTTGGGAAGTGGCTGCGATCAGGCAAGGCTTTTCTACAGCGTCTCTCTTATTCAGGAATTGCTGTTCCCAGGTCTTACTGATGAGCTGGAGCTGGTTCTTAATAGAGGAGAATAAATAAAAGGGCAAGGGGAAAAATGAAAAAGCCCAGACCTCATTCTCTTCCCAGTGACTCCTCTTGAGCTGGCAAACAAAAGCCAAGCTGCATGGAGGGATGCTCAGAGCTCTGGAGAGGTGGCTGATGGTAGAGGCAGATGCAGGTTTCCTGGGGTCTCTGCGTGCCAGGTGCAAGGTCTGGTGCTGGCTCTGCCAAGGGGAGCAGCACAGGCCAGGTCAGCAGCTAGCTGGCAGCCTGGCTTTGTCCCCACTCCTGCCTACTGGCTTTACTGCACTACATTTCCCAGCAGCCTGCAGGAATTGTAAGTCTGCCTTGGAAAGCAGCATCTGAGCAGGTCAGGATAATGCACTTGGGGGGCAACAGGCTCAGCACTGACTGATGGAGATGGATGCAGGCAGGGACACAGCACCAGTTTTCAAGGGCAGGAACAGAGCTTGGGGGAACTGAAGGAACTGTGCCAGTTCCTTCCCAGCAGCACTGCAGTGGGCAGGGCAAGACTGAGGACAGGGTGACAGGATCACCCCTTGCACACTCCCACCTCCTCCCAGGATGAGGGTGATGCTTAGTTTCACCCTCCAACAAGAAGGACCTGTTGCTCTACTGCCTGGACAGGGAGAGGAGATGGTCCCAGATGGCCCAGAAAAGACTTCTCCTGGTCCAGTCTGGGGGGCATGAACATGGGGGCCACTTCTGTGTCCAGCAAACCCATCTCTCCAAGGACTCTGAGGGCTTTTGAGTCCTGGATTCACATGGGAAATCCTGGAAGGAGGCAGCCCCCAAGCCCCCTGTGCACATGCCTCTAATTATCACACCTTCAGCTCCAGGAGCACCAGCCCTGCTTTCCCCCATTCATAATTCAGCCTGACATAGCCCAGCAAAAATCAATTCACTCTTATAAGAAAGTGCCAAGGCAAATTATTTCCCAAAGCCTTCAACAGGGCTTTCTTCTCTCCCAACAACTGTATCTTTGGTGTTGAGTCCTAAATTACAGATTAACCCTTTAAGCTCTTCCAGTTTGCCAGGGAGCACAGCCAGACAGGTGACTAATGAAGCCCTTGGCAAGAGCACCTTGTCACCTTGTTGGCCATCCATTAGAGATGGGCCATCTAGCTGCTAGTCCATCCATTTGTCCGTCCCTAATTCATCCCTCTAGACATGCTACCCTTGCCATATGACCTTGGCAGGGAAGCAAGTGAAGCAAGGACTGCCTCAGCTCCTAGTGAGTCTATTCAGGCACTTGGGTCTCTGGAGATCCCTGTCTGGCCTTCCCCAAGGCAGTTGGTGGCCATCAGAGGGTTTTTTTTCACAGTGTCCCAATAAAGTCACCATAAGGGAAAACCCAGCTTGGCATGCCTGCTGCCTTGAAAGCCACATCCCAGTGGCAGGGTCCAGTCCTGACGTGCCCTGCAGCACCCCAGGTGACACCCCTGGGAGTACCCACCAGCTCCTGAGAAGACATGGCAGGAAAATACCAGAATGCAAAAAGCCTTCAAATCTGCTGCTTTCCCCAGCCCTGGACCACAAAGGTTAGAAATCAGAGGAAGTCCATGAAAGAGCAAATCTAATAAAGGAAGTTTTAATCAGAGCCAAGAGAAGGGGGTGAGAGGACAGATCAGAGTTGTAAACTGGCTGAAAATCAGTCCCTTCATTATCACAAACACATCATTGGAACTTAATAATATTTGACATCTCATTAATTTAAACCAGGAGTCTTGGGAATAGAGAGAGAAAAAGAAAGAACATTATTAATTTTAAAGACCTCCTTCTGTAAGGGCTCACATTGAAAAAGAAAAGAAAAATGTCAGAGGAAAATTGTTTCTTAATGTTTTCCCTCTTTCCTGCCCTGTCTTTTTTCCTATAGCTTGGAAGAGGTTGATAGGCATGGAAAACTGGTCAAGGATTCCCATGCCTTCCCCAGCCCCAAGGGGGGAATGTTCAAAGGCCAGCCCAGCTCTGGGCTACCACGGGGTGGATGTAGGGATGGGATACAGGATGCACATAGCATAGCCAGGTGTCCCTAGAGTCACCTGGCTATAAACCAGCCACGTGCTATGAGTAATTCACGGACAGGCTCGCACAGCCTCGGGATGCTGCCCAACAGTGTCCGTCTGTCCTGCATCCATCACTGGCAGGGGAGCTGAGGACTGAAATAGCCATGCCCAAATCCAACAGCATCCTCAGAGCCTGCAGTGGGGGGATAGCTGTTCCCTGCTCCCCTGCCAACCAGGAACGGAAGGCGAAGCTGCCAAAAATAAAGCGATTCAGGACACCGTCTCTATTGTAAGGGCAGATGGAAGGCGCTGGGGCTGCGCTTGAAAAGGCAGATCTAAAAGGATGGAATTAAAGAGACTTTGGAGAAAGAGAGGCTTTCTGCTAAAGCTGATGTGCTGCTCTGCAGATAAGGCTCCACAGGTGGAATGGCAGGCACTCTTTGGATCTAATTGGGAAAGGGAAAAACCCACCTCAACTGTCCCCAGATGCCTTTGGCAGCAGGAAGGTAGCTTCCCTCGCTCCTCCAGCTCCCACTGTCAACTTTTTAAAAAGCACTTCTGCATCTTGCCCTGGCATTTCCAGAGAATTCAATAATCTTAGGCAATTATTTCAAAGGAGTTTTGAAATTGTCCTATTTTTCCCCCTTTCAGTGTGGCTGCACATCACAATGCCCAAGAAGGCCCAGCTGCCTGCGGGGTGGCCAATTTAGCTCCATGGATTTTGACTGCTTTCTCAAGTCCCACTATTGATTTTCTGCTAGGTCCAACTGAGAATTCAGCTTATTATAAAAATCACAACTGGGGCAGAGCTATGTTGCCAGCGCTGCCTCTGGATGAGGGTGAGAGTGGGTCCTGCTGCCCTGCAGGTCCTGTGCTTGTAGGGCTGATGGGGTGATGTGGCCTGCTGATAAAGGAGAGACATTTCCCTGGTTTCCCCAGTGATGCCCAGGGTTTGCTCTGTGCTGCCAAATACCTGTTTCCTGTCTCATGCCCTGTTTAACAGCATTCACTCTCACCTGTTTCCTGCACAGTTTAAAGTCCTCAATTTCTCTCTTCAGCCAAGGACTTCATTTGCTGCCAATGAAGCTGGTGGTTTCAAGAGCTCGGCCAGGTGACTTGCCTTAAGGCAGATGTTCCGTGCTACTCAGCCAGCTGAAAATGGGGAAATAATAGGAAAAACAATGACTTCCATGCTGAGCTGCTTGTACTGGCTCCCAACCTCACAATCACATGCCCAGAGGACACCCCCGTGCCACCATCTCCCCCCAGCTGAGTTTTACTCCTCATTGCTATTCAACATGCCCTGGAAGGGGTAAGGAGGCATCAGAAATGCTGAAGCCACCCCACAAAGGCTTTGGCTTTGCTCCCTGTTATTGCTGCCTCTTGTCAGAGCAGGAACACAGAGGGGATATTTATGAGCCCTACCAGCAGTGGGGTTGGCTCTGGGCTGTGTTTAAAGCATCTCCGTGTTTTCCCAGCTTTAACCACCTCCCAGATATTTACAGCTTTTGACAGCTGGAGACAGAGTCAGGCTAAAGTGCTCATCTGCTTCCATGAACGGCCTGCACCTCAGGGGGAAACTGCTAGGGAATACTGGAGGAGAGGGAGAAGAGCTCCTGGATGGAAAAATGGACATTTCTCTACCACAGCAGGTCCCCCTCCCTAAATTCCCCAGGTGAGCATGGCCAGGAAGAGCTGGGGAGGAACATATTGTACCAGTGTGAGGGACCCCTGGGCCCTTGCTTCCTGCACAGGGGCGAGGCTGATTGGGGTTTAGCACATTCCCTGTTACCTTCCCTCTGCTTTCCATCCCAGCTATAGATCTGCCTCATTTTTCTCTCTCTCTCCCACACCCCTTTTATCTCCTGTTTATTTTTCTCCACTGCTTTTGCATCCTATTCATCTGCCTTTCTTTCCATCTCATCTCCCCCATCCTGAAAGGCTTGTCAGGAGAAGAAAGAGCAAGCCCAGCTTCTCCCAGCTCTATTTGCCAAATAAGGCCTGGAGTCAGGTTTTATTTAACAAAAGGAAAATGAACTGAATGCAAGTAGGCCAGAAGAAGTGCCTGTGGATAAAAAGGATGACGGCAAAGAGAAGGATGAACACTGCAGAGGCAGAGCATCCCCTTGGGGTTCTACACAAGCTCATTGCCAGAGCCCAGGTCCGGTGCTGGGGCAGCGTCGGCCACAGCCTCGGCTGTTGTGCTCGTTAGTGGTGCTAAAACAGCGTGACAAATACGGGAGTGTCACAGGAGGTTGGGGAGCCAGTCAGGTGGCTAATGATCTGGGTTAGGGCGTCGTTATTTGAAGCCAAAGCAGTGTTTTCTTTCCCCCCATTGGCTACAATGCAATTAGAGAGGCAGCAGCTATTGGGAGCGGCAGCAGCAGAAGTGGAGGAGCGAGGAGGGGGAGAAAAGCTGCAGAAACCCCTCCTGCTCCACACCATGGTGCAGGAAGCACAGCCTTAAGGAAGAGAAACTGCAAGTCAAGCTAGAGGATGATCTCTCTCATCAGGCCCCCAAGGACATGGAGCATCAAACCCACCCAGCAACCTGAGACAAATTCAGCTCAGCTCCAGCCCACAGCACATCTGTCCAGACACTCTGTCCCTAAATCTCAGTTCTCCTGGTGCCTCCCTTCCCAGCAGGGGTGTCTCTTGGTGCTGGGGATCCACCTGCCCTCAGTCAGCATTGGGAACAGATGGAGCTTTGCCCTGCCTGATGGCAAACCCTCCTCCATGCCCTGTGGGCTGCAAGGCGTCCCCCACCTCTCTCCAGCTTTCCTCAGCGATGCTGGAAGAACACAGGGCTAGGGGCCTTTACAGGGCCCCTACAGCACTCATGGGGCTCCTTCAAGGGATCCAGGGGGATATAAGGCCAGCTCCTCACAGTCTGCACCCCCTCCTTCAAGCCCAGACTTTCAGGGTTCTTTCTGCACACAGTTCACTCAAGCAGATTCAAGGCAGCTGAATCGAAAGCAACTCAAAATACATTTTTGCAGCCTTTCTGGAAAAATAGCCTTTAAAGAGGGGCCTGGCCCCATGCCCAGGGAAGTTAACTTCAATTGACTCGGCTGCATTTCGCTCCAGGCCCTCTCTGATTTTTCTGGAGTGCCTTGTAATATCAAAGTGCTACTGCGAGGAAATTAAATCCACTGCACTTAGTGGAAAGAGTGTAAGCTCTTTCCTCCATGCTGCACTCTTACACAGGCACCAGAGTATCTTTACCATCACCTACCTTAGCCTGCATCACTGCAAACACATATACCACAGCATCTGCATGATCAGGTACACTGCTCTCCTCCCAGGAATTTGCTGGTTATTCACAGCCATTGCTCCTGGCCGCACATCACTCGCCAACTTTGCTCCCGAGACGGCAGGAAAAGGGACTCATAGCAGAAACACTGCTGTACAGAGCTCGTTGTTGGGGTTTAGGATTTTTCCTTGTGTTCCTTTCTCTCATGGAATTTCGTCCCATCTGTCGCTAAGAAATCATAACGACCAGTACTTAATCGAGACAAAAGAAGTCGCCACGGGAAGGGTGCGGCTGGCTACTCTCTTAGCTGGGGAGTTTCTCTGCCGCAGCTCCTTGCTCCCTCGCCCTCTTGCCGCCGCAGGGGAAGCAGGCCGTGCTCACTGTGGAGAGTTCGCCAGCACTGCGAGCNCGGGAACAGGGAACGGGGCACGGCGAACAGGGCACAGGAACGGGGAACAGGAACGGGGAACGGGGCACGGGGAACGGGGAACAGGAACAGGGCACGGGGAACGGGGCACGGGGAACGCTCTCCCTGCCCAGGAGCAGGGCTCGCTCTCCCTGCCTGTCTTTCAAACCACTTGTACCTTATGTATTTTATAGTTGCTTCCCATGTGTATGATACCTTCTCCCATCAATACACTGCAATGGGAGCCTTTGTGCTTCCTTTAACTTAAACCCTAATTTACCCAAATAAGCAGGATCTGGATGCAGAGGCTGCTGAATCCCCATGGCTCATTCCCACTCTTATTTGCTGTTCCAACTAACTGGACCCTTTGGCTTGATTTCTGGGGGAAGATACAAGCCTAGACACCTCATAAGAAGACTGAGGTGTAATGCAGCTTTCAGAGAATTGGACATCCCTGGCTGGGGAGGGTCTGGGATGCTTTGGGGAGTGGATACTGACCCACTGGAGACGCAGCCCCCAAAGCCTCACATCAAGAAAGAGACTGCATGTCCAACAGCCTCTGCTCCCAGGGGAACATGGTGTTTGCTTTTCCACAGCTGGAGAAGCTGCCTGGCCAACTCTGCCTTGCCTGAAATGTAGCACTTCTTAAAACAAAGGCATTTGGCCTTAAATCCCCTTTTACTCCTCCTCGTGACCGGCTCTGGGAGCTGGGTGTGCTCTGCAGCAAACCCACGAACAAGGAAAGCACATCAGCTCCTGGTGGGAAAGTGAATTATTGAAGCCAGGGGAAGCTGTGACGAAGCAATCAGGGTGGACTGCCATATGCTCTCAGTGAATTATTCAAAGCCTGGTTTTAAAGCAATTCCTGAAATAAAGATGACAGAGAAACAGGGGTGAAGAAAAGAAGCGCTGAAGGGCCACTGTGATGCCTCCCTAAGTGTGGGGACCAGGCTGTCCCCTCCACAGGGTGCTGCTGCCTGGTAGAGATGGGCATACACACAAAAATATACCCTGATGAATCTTTTAATGCTCTTTTATCCTAAAGTCAGACAATTTCGTCTGGATGGGCTGGTTTAACCCCACTGGCAGGAGAGCCAGGCAAAGAAAAAGTCCCTGCTTCAGAGGACATCCTGTGAATTTATTTGATTTCAACAGACCTGAAAGCAGCAGAGCTAGAAGAGACGTGCGGTGCAGGGAATGGGGAAAACCAGGCTGAACTGCCTCGAAGGCTCCTAAAGAAAGCCAAACCACAAAGGAAAACAAGAAGGAAAGAGAAAATACTTTATTACATCTGTTTGAAGTGAGGAAGATACCGGAATGAGCAAACACTGAACTGTTTTGCTTCTGCTCACAAATGAACACACTGCTGAGCCTAATGGGATTTTAGATTAAAAGTGTTAACGAAAAATAACAACCACCTCCACAAATAGAGTTTTATAAGGTCAAATAATAGATGCAGGGGAGTAAAATCCACTGCCAGTGTTTTACCTCCTGCAGGGATCCCTCTCCCAGCCTGAGCCCCTGTCTTTAGGTGTCTTCCTCTAATTCCTGCATTCATTCTTGGTGACTGTGTTTCCTGCTGAGGATGGCTGGGGAATAATCCTCTAGCATCTGATTTTGGCTGCATTTCTAGGCAGGGCTTTACAAGTAGTTCAGCTCCCATGAGCCAAGGCCACCTCTGGGGAGAAGCAGGGCTGGGGACAGGGAGCAGAGGGTGGCAATAGGATGCTCCACAGGCAAAGGCACTTTCCCACGGGGTTTCCCATCACTCTTGGGGTTTTTCCAGCGATGCAGGGCTGCAGCCTGCCTTGGCATCAGTCAAGAGATTGCTCCTCAACACCCAGGAGGGTTCTGATACACACTGACACCCCCTTTGCTAGCAGGAAACCATCCATTCCACACGCAGCCTGGCCCTTCACCCACCTATTTCTGCCGGGCATCAGATGCACGTGCCCCGTGACTCATTTTTGGAGGTATCAGGTACTTTCAGCAACATCTGACTTCAAGGACATTGGGGGTTTGCAGCACCCTTGAAAAATTAGGCAACTTCTGCACGCCTAAATAGATGCTTAATGACAGACACTTGTGGGTGAGCTGTTGGCAGCAGCCCAGGGCCGCGGTGAATCAGACTCCGCCAGGATGGGTGAGGGGTTTATCCCCTGAAGCTCTGCACTGCTGTACCCTGCACGGGACAGCGTGTCCCGGCACCCAGCCCCTCCCGGCAGCGAGGAAGGGCTCTCCCAGACCACATCCCACACTCCCAAGAGGGAAGGACGAGAGCGGGAGCACGCAGCCCCCTCCTGCAGAGGGATGCTCCGGTGGCTGCTGCAGAGGCTCCGCTCCCCGGCCCGCGGTGCGTGTGCTGGCCGCCCCGCGTGGGTCGTGCCGGGGAGCGGAGCCTCTCCAGCAGCCGACACGGACCACACGGGTGATTGAGAAGCATCGTTGGCCTCTCCAGCGCTCTCAGTCCCCCTTCTCCCCTGCTGATTGCAATCAACACCTCATTCATACGCCTCTGTTTACCAATTTTCCAGGAGGTATCATGCTAATGAAGGGAGCCAGGCAATCAAGCAGCCTCCCAGAAGTGGGGAAACGAAGTGGGAAGGAAGAAAGGGCTGCTGCCGGGAAAAAAAAGGGGAATGAGCCAGGCAAGGCTGAGAGAAGGGAGGGGAGAACCAAATGGGGGATTCCTGGGGTTCACTCTGCCCCACTACCAGCCCTGCATCCCGTCCTGGTGCAGCTGTGAGAAGAGAGATGCTGTTACCTGCTGGGCAACATCTGCAGCATCCTTGGCAGAGGTGCTGAGGCAGCTGGGTATCACACTGAGGAAGATGAGGATGCTGGCTACAGCACTGCAAGGAAGGTTTACAGCTTCTGAGAAAGTTCGGCTCAAGCTCTGGAGAGCACAATGCTGAGCCTGGGCTCACAGGATGTGCTCTGCAGTAACATTCGCCCCAGGAATTACAAAAGTACTGTACAAGCAAGGGCTCCATGCAGGTAAGAGAGTTCAAATTGAGTGTCAGGTCCTTCAGAACACCCTCTTGGCTGCCTGGAGGTGGCATCACCAATGCCTTTGGTGGGTTTACCACTTCTACTTACCTGGTACAACAGTGAGGGGGGTAGGACAGTTTGCTCCCTTCTCACTAAGATGCAGAATAGGGGGTATGATCCTCTGCCCAAAATCCTATTTTGGCAGAGTCTGAAGTCCTCTTGGCCAAGGGGTTCCCCAGGCTGTATCCCCGTCTAGCACAGAGGCTGGAGACCAGCAGATCCATGCAGGCAGAGCTGGCAGCAGCAGGGTGGTTTGGGGCTGGCTGGAGAGGTCAGAGGAGTGACAGGCAGATCTGTGTCCCCTCCCTGTCCCCGTGCCTTCAGCTGTCTGATTCATGCAGACCAGGAGTGACAGCCTTGCCAGACACGGCAGCTCCCAGCTGCCAGCAGCTGGAGCCCTTTCCCAGCTCCCAAGGTGCTCACCCATCAGTCAGCAGGAAGGATGCACAGGCAGGGCAGGACTGCCCACCCCAGAACCACCCAGAACCAGGGTGTCCCCGTCCCGCAAGGTTTGGCGTTGAGATTACCCTTAAGGTGTCTCTCCCTTAAGAACACAGCAGCCGTAAAGGATCGCCCATGAGGGTTTGCAGCCCCCAGACTGCCCATTACATGTTCTTTACAGCCTGTTCCTGTCCCTTCTGCACGGCGGTGCTTGGCTGGCTGCCCTGGGGCGGGCTCCAACCCTGGCCTCTCCACAGATGGAGACAAGGCTCTCCATCACCTCCCACTGCTCGCTGGAGCAAAGCTGCCACGGGACCGCTGCCCATTCCCTGCCTGCTGGCTCCTTTCTGCCAGGACTACAGGTTGAGGGAGGATTTTTGAGGCAAGGTCCTATTTTTCAGAGCAGAAAGCTCCCTGGGGCAGGATTTCCAGCACTAGTGGACTGGGATCCCACGTGGGGTGGAGGCACCTGAGGCCGTGCAGCTGAGGACATCTCCTTGCCAGGAAGCCAAGCAGAAAGGACGGTTTACAGGTGGCGATCGGGCAACAAATAACACAGTGGAAGTCAGACGTGATTCCAGCCAGATGGAGAAACAGCAACAAACAATCTGTCTCTGGCAGAGGAGCCCTGACAGTCCCAGCCACCACAGAGAGGGGAGCACCCTTGAGGAGAGGTGAGCACGGGCTTCGCCTGGCAGACGGCTCTGTTGGGAGCCCAGCAGGACTTTGACACCTCCCCACCCCGCTCTACTCCCGGGGCACCACCCCTCTTCCCGCAGGAGCAGGGTTTTGAGGCGTTGAGAGCTGCCCGTACTCCCCCCTTGCCTGCTAAAGCCCGGGCACGGCTGGTTGATGAATGGGCTCTCGACATGATTGATCTCATTGACAGTGTGAAACATGGTGATTACCTGATGCTGGCAGATTTTCCTAAGTGTAGCTCACGCAGGCACAGGACGTTTGTGCCATTATCATTATTAACTCCATTGTTAACGACTAATCTATGCAAAGACTTGGCCTGGGCTCTTTGAAACACAGGAGGCAGCTGCTGTGTTCATGCTGGAGATGGACCCTGCAAGAGGAAAGGGGATTTTTATCCGTTTAATATTATTTTTAATTTTTTTTTCTTTTTGTAGTCTATTTATAGAGGTGAGCATCCCCCAGGCATTCCTGCTCGCTCCCTTGCCCGTTCAGCCCTGGGTGCTCAACATTTCTGGATGGTATCTGACAAGGTATTTCAGGAGCTCTGCCTGGTCCACTCCCATTAAAAACCACCGCAGGTCTCAGCTTTCCCTGAGAGAAAAGAAGTCTAAACCTCTTTTTAAAATGTTTTCTCCCCAAATATCTACCATTTGCCAAACCTAAATTTCAGCCCAGAAACTTCACCACAGTAAATGAACCTTTTGCTTGCAGACACCCCTGGAGCACAGTCGGCATTATCCTCCTTTGAAGGCAGTCAGCTGAGACCTAATCAACGTCTTTCCAAAGAAGGAAGAAAAAAATATAAATAAACCCTGCACCAAGGCGTTGTAGCTGACGCTCAAGTCAGGGGATCATTTAGGGGATGATTTATTGAATAGCAAACAGGTAAAAGGGAGATTGGGCTACGGGGGGACAGGCACGACAAACAGGAGGGATTTAGCAACAGGGTAAAAATAGCCTAAAAACATGGCAAATGAGAAAATAGCGACAGTTGCCATCCCCACAAGGATGAGTTAAAATCCTGGCTGGCGTAACTCAGTGGAGAGCCCGGGAAGCCAATGGAGCTGCAGTAATTTACAATAACTGCTAGTTTGGCTCAATTTAAGTAGCTCCACTTTATGAATACCAGGAATATGTGTGCAAAAGAGGAGAGGAGAGTTGGGAAGGTTTTATTTACACTGCAGCTTAGAAGCTGCTTAAACTGATTTGGAAGCAGGTGAATAATTAATTGCATCTTTAAGGAATCGAGCTGTTAATAACACTCCCCACAGTGGCAGTTTATAAATGTTCCTGTCAGGGTGGAACATGTAGCATCGCAGAGGGAAGGTGGTGGGGGGAGGAAAAGCCTCGAGGAAACTCTTTCCCCCACTCCCCTGCCTGCAAAATGAATTAAAGTTGCCATTTTTTCTGCCATCCAGCTGTTTCTGACACCTGGATGTCAAATCAATATTATAAAGACAGCACCACAGCAAAAAAAAAAAAAAAAAAAAAATTAAAAGGAAATTACAAAAAAGTCCTAATACTACATGGAAAATATTTGTATTGCCTCCCACTCTCCAGGGTACAGCCTGTTAATTGGGCACAAAGGGTAGGATCTGCCTGGAGAACCCATTGGGGAAGCAGCTGGCAATGTTATGATGGAATTGGGTAAACAGGTTCTGTGAGGGGAAGAGCAGTGCAGGGGTTGCTGCCTCCTGCTTCTGGACAGCCCAGGACCTTCCTGTTGCATCCCTTCCATCCATCCATCCCTATCACCAGGAGGTGCTTGCAGAAGAGGGATGGATGAGCAAACAGGTGCCTTCCCCACTTTCCCCAGTTAATCTCCCCAGCTAAGAGAGTCTAAAGCCCACCCAGGGCTACAGGGATTAAACCAGCACAAACCTCCGGAGCCAGGAGTTTTGGGAAGAATCTAAACACTTACACTTCAGCACAGGAATAAACCTGTAATAAGGAGTTGGGAAGGAAAAGCTGGTTCCTTCAGGGAATCTTTGGCTTGGGGAAGGATTTGGCCATGGAAAATGGTGCAAGTGGCCACAGCAGGGCAGGGGCTGGCTGGGGTTATCACCAAGCATCCCCAGCCCTGGGGAGGCAGCAGCCCCTCCATTCCCACCCAGGATGGGGGCAAGAATATCCAGGGTTTTGCTCATGCTCTCTTTTGGTGTTTTCATGCCTCTTTATTCCAGCTAGGGGCAAACCCATCACTCACCTCTCCAATTGTTCAAGCCACATCCCAGGATCTGTGTGCAGGGTAGGGGATGGCAAGGGAGATTCACACTGATGCTCCCAGCCCACCTCTGAGGTGCAAAATCAACACCTGCAGAGCCCTGCCTCATTTTCCATGATTAATCAGTTTGCTTGAGAGCAGCAGGACTCCCACCCTCATCCATCCCCCCCGACAGCCACGTGTGAAGGCTGACGTTAATCAGATAAATTCCTTTGCAGTAGCACCAACAATTTTTCTAAAGCACAGTCTCCCTGGAGCTACTAATAATTACTCCAGATCCAGACATTAAAGCACCACCAAAAAAAATGTTTTTAATTAAAAAATTAATTTTTATGACAGTCCCACTGATACTAAACTTGGAACAGCACAGCATCCATCAGGAGGGAAAGGAGAGGGATGGCAATGACCTGCTCACAAGCCTCTGCTGGGAAGGGGTCAGGGACAAGGGTTGCATCTCTCAGGGCTTTGGAGAAGTTATCCCATCTCCAAATGCCCTGTAATGTCCCTGCTCTGTACAACACATCTGAAATGGGGCAGAGTTAAGGTGATGCCCAGCTCGGTGATTGCAATCCCAGTTGCAAATCCCAAAACACACTTTCCCAAAAAACCCCTTTGTGCTGCTAGCAGGAAGAGCCAGGAAAGAACTGTTATTTCCAAATGTCTTCTCCCTAAGCCTCTGGGAATTTCATCCCACTGGCAGGACACCCTCAGCCTCACCAGGTTCAGGAAGAACCCTACAGAATCATCTCCTTCCCTGAAGGCACCTGAACACTCCAGCCAGCCTGGACTCATCATCCCTGGGCTGGGAGGGGAAAGGAAGGGAGAGAATGGAAATAAAGCATGTCATCAGTGGAAAAAAATATCCATTACCTCAAAGGGTTTTTGATGGGGAAAAGAGGGGGAGAAAAAGGTTCAAGTTCTCTCAGGCCCAGTTTGGGTAGCCAAACTGAGATGCAGCCACAGTAATTCAGTGCCCAGTGATAAAAAAGCCCTGGTAGGATGCTCTGGCAAGATCCATCCCAATTCCTGGGGTTGCAGCCCCAACTTTTTCTGACTAACCACAGAAATGCTTAAGCTCTCCTTCCCACTGGCTGCCTTCCATCCAGGGGGCTCAGGCTCTAATGAACCTCTTCCCTTGCCCTTCCCAGCACCAAAGTTTGCAGAGGAGGGTAATGAATGTCCCTGTCTTGCAGGGCCTGTGGAGGTTTTACACCACTAACAAAAGAGTCTTTATTGCAGGAGGATGAAAGGCAGGATGGATCGAGGCAGGGGCTGCATTAATTGGATATGGGAAAATACCTAAATATATACGAGGAGGGAAAAGCAGCGAGGTGCTCCTGCAGCACTGAGTTCAGGCAAAGCCAAATTGATGTGCTTAGATAAAGATGCTGAGAGTTGATTCCTCAGCTGCAAGTGGTGCTGCTAGCCTTCTGCAAAAGAAGTAAGGGCAAAAAAATTCTCTCTGACTGCTTAAAATATCCCCTGTGCCTTCCCAAAGAGCCCCAAGGCATCACGGCAGGGGAAGGATATTCACCTCCAGTGAGGAGCCTGGGGCTCAGGCAGGACCTTCCCTCCCCCTGGCCACTAATGAATTCAGTGAAGTCAGTCCAGAAGATCTGGGAAACACAAGAGGTTGAATGAATTTGAGTTGCTTAACCCAGAGAAGAGAGTGTCTAGGGCAAAACTGAGTGAGCAAATACAGGTGGAGATCACTGCAAAGTGGGAGAGAAACCTGTTCCCTGCATCCTATGTGAGAAGAAGGGACACTCCTCTTTCCAGCAGCACTGGGGAGGATCTGGACAGCCCAGGTCTCATCAAAGGGTAGATTTTATCGAGGAGAGCTGCAATTTCTGCAGCTCCCAGGGCAGGTGGATTGCTGGTATGTTGTGGGTGATTACACCAATACATCTTCTCACAGCATCCCACACCCAAACACAGCAGCTCAGCCTCTCAAACACAGAGCAGGGGCTGCAAGAATATGACTTGATTTTCCATCAGCTCACCAAACAGGTGAGCAAATAACATGCAGAGCCATTGCCCTTCACATAGAGCGAGCAGAGATTAACAGGGATTTATCTCAGCACTCCCCCTGACAAGCAGCCCCCTCTGAGCTGGAGAGATGCTGGGTGCAGGGGAAAAGGGAGGAGGGCAAACACCTGTGGAACCTTGAGAACCACAGTTCACCACTTTTCACCCATCACTGAGGATAATTCAGTGGCAAGAGCTCTTTTGGAGATCTCAAATCCATCTCTGCATTCCTTTGTCTCACTTCTGCTTTATTATGGTGCATTTCCCTCTTCTTCCCTCAAAAAAGCAAAAAAACCCCACCTCAACCATTCAGCTTTTCTGTAATGAAGCAAGAATGTTTCTGCTCACCTGAAAGCCTCCAAAATCGATATATAACTTACCTGTAATAATCCCACACTTCAGAAAATTGCTTCAAATCACATCTATTTGGGGGAGACAGTAATTTAAAGTGGCTTCCCCCAGGAATTTCTCCTCTGTAGGTGCATGGCTCAGTCCTGAGAGCAGCAGGTTGATGGAGCAGGTACATAAATACCCTTGGGTAGAAGCCTGGCTCTGTCTCACCCACCTCACAGCTGGCCATGCCTCCCCTGGCTGCAGCCCCAGCTGATTTCCAGGCCTCCATCACTTCTCAACACATTTTTTTCTTCCCCTGGATTCTTGAAATTAAATGCTGCTAATTTATTTTGCAGAAAACTCTGCAACCTGCTGGTACATCTCTGCCAGCTGTGACCTCATCCCCCAGTGATTGGATTTTGGAGTAAATTAATAGAACCAGTTCATTAATTAATTGCAACTAACTTGTGCGGTGAACTGGACCCATCTCTCATGTTCCCAGACTGCCCAGGAACTGCTCCAGATTCCAGCTCAGGAAGCACTTACTATGTTTTAATTCCAGCTGAGTGCTTTGGATGATCACTTCCCAGTGTTCCAGCTGTTAGCAAACAGCAAATCTTGAAGTCCCCCCTGCTCAGCTCCTGCATCTCACCCCCCAAAATAAAGGGGGAACCCTGAAAACAGCATCCCCAGGCATCAAAGCTTCCACAGCCAAGGGTAATACTGAACATCTACATCCTGTTGTAGACAGGAGCTGGCAGCAAGTGAATGCTCCAGCGAAATCTCTAAACACTGCACATATATTTTGGGTTTATTTGCTGGGCTTACCACTGAATCTTATTTGCTGGCGTGGTTTGGGGCTTTTTTTTCTCTCTCTCTCTTTCCTTCTTTCTCCCCGGGAGAACTTAATAAATCTTTGAAATCATCAAAAAGAAATGCAGCTTCAACACTTAGAGAGCACGGTTAAGTTACTTCCTGGCAATATAAACTAAGGCTGTAAAGTCAAACATTTCCATGCCATAACACAAGGCAAAAATGAGGGTTTGGGAACAGGAGGAGCAGGAACGGCCCAACCTCAGCTCTGCCATCACCCGGGGCTGGACAAACCTGGAAAGCTAATGGCTGGCTGCAGGTGATGACAGGGATGTCAAACTGTCCCCCACAGCTTTTGCCATCGTCCCCCTCCTGCCACACGGAGAATTCCAGCTGTTCTCGTTTCCGTGGATGTCTTTGCACGACCCCGCTCCGAGGCGGGGCTGCCTTGATGAATCTCCCCGGCTCCGAGGCACGGTCCCCAGCAGCACAGGCGGATTGAATAACCCGGGAGTGCCCGCCTCCTCCCTCTCTCTCTCTTCATCTCTTAATAATGTTTTGTCGGGCGTTTGCAGAGATGGGAGAACCCCTGTGAAGCCCCGAGGGAGGAGCCTGGTGGCACTCACCGGCCGCAGGACCAGGGTGGGATGCAGACAGAACACAGCCAGGACCACGGCAGGATGGAGACGGGCAGGATCAGGGATGGATGCAGGCTGCATTTCCATGGCAACACAACAAAAAAGCAGCACGGCCACAGCTCCGAGAGGAGGAAGGGGACAGGAGAAACTTTGTTGCCATGGAGGGCACAGGGACACAAGCGCTCCAGCACCAGGGAGGAGTCGAGGTTCCCACCCCAGGATGTGTCACCCAGCAGCACCTCGGGGTGCCGAGGGGACCCCAGAAGCAGGTCCTGGTGGTGGGGTCCCTCACCCTTCCCCCGTGCAGGGAAGCCGTGAGTAATTGTGATGCAGAGAGCTGAGGCTGTGCCGTGCCCTTGATTTACTCTCTCCAACCTCCTGCTTTCTAAATCTCTCTTTATTAGTATCACCACACAGCAGAGTGCAATTAGCAGTATATTAGCAATAAAAGAGCAACCAGAGCCAGAAGTTCCGCAGGTTATGGCTTTAACTCCTGCCTCTGACAGGGTGGCTGTGGACACACACCCTTGCTGTGACCCCCAGCCCAAGCAGCAAAGGCACCCATGCCACAGATGAGGATAACCCCAGCCCCCCTCCAGCAGCTCATCCCCCCTCTCCAGAGCTTTTATAGGTGCTGCAGCAGAGCTGACACTAGTCCTGGCCACATTTAACCATTTATATTGATTACCTTGTCAGCTCATTTGAATAATTAAAACCAGATGGAGTCCTTTTAAGCATTTGAGGGAACAGCACCAGGAGCATCTCCGGAGCTGTGTGGTTTCGGCCGATGGGTGTAGGGGAAGCTGGGCAGCTTTTGTTGTCAAATCTTCCTCTCGGTGACATTTGTCACCCTGTGTGATACCTCCCATGTCCCCGCTGTTGGGGGTGGTGGAATCAGCACTGTTCCCACCCCCAGGCAGATTGGTGGGAATAATTGCTCTTGTACACTGCTACCATTCCTTATATAAACAACATTAAAGCTGCCAGCCAGCCACAAGCCTGATTAACGGCAGCAAATAAATGAACCTGGTGCCAACAGCTCAGCATTCCAGTACGTGTAGGGAAGGGGGGAGCCCAGCATCCAGCCCCACCTTGGCATCTTGACCTGTTCCAAATTTCACCCACCTGCAGAGCTCTTACACCAAGTCTCTTGCCAGGGACCTCAGACATCTTAAAATGGATGGGTGATACCAGCTCAGCTCTGGTTACTTGTTATTCCATCGTCTTTTCAAAGAGAGTAAAATATTCCTGGCGTGGTGCTGGTTATGCACTCCTGCCATCACACAGGGATGAGTTATCTTCACAGAAAGAAGCATAGATTAATACGTCAAATGAAAATGAACTATCGGCAGAAAAAGATGAAAATGCAATGGCCAGTGACAGGGAGAAAAAGAAGAGAGAAAAGAAAGCAAGACTTCTTGGGAGGACAGGAACATTTAAAAACTGAGGAATTGATCAGCGTTGGTGAAGTTGGAGAGAGTTCCAACACCCTGCACAGGGCAGGGACCTTTTTGTCCTGCCAAGGCCACAGCTCCACAGCCTCACTGTGACAGGTTTGTCCTTGAGATCTGGTGCCACCATCCCCACATCTGCCCCAAGGTAGAGGGGATTTCCCAGGGGCAGGTGAGCAGCTGGGATGAAGCCAGGGTGCTCAGAGCAGCTCTCCTCTTGCAGCTCACCACCCCTGACCCTGGATCTGCTCAAAACCTCATGCTCCAGGCTGCTTTGAAGCTTCTAGAGCAGGTGCAGAAGGTGACCCCTTTCAGTGGGTGTCCATCCCACCACCAGACATGTGCCCCCTTTTCCCCAGGACCACCCGTGCCCTGCTCCCTGCTCTTGGCTCCTCCCCGCTGCCCCTCACAGCCCTCCTGTGATTTCCCAACCCCAGAGCCAACCACCAGAGATAAACACCACTCCAAAATATTTTTCCAAGTAGGAATGGGTGTGCTCCAGCAGAACATCACAGACACCTCACAATTTACAGGTGTTTATTGTCTGGGATGAGCAGTTGAGCTGAGCTGTTTTTATTTAGACATACTTCCAGTACCTGGAAATAGCTATTTACATGTCCCAGTGTTTTGACATGGTTAGAGGCCTGGAATTTTGATGGATCAACCCTATGAGCAGCAGGCTGGTTGGTTTCTGTTTCCTTTTTTTTCCAGCAGATTCCCATGCTCAGGCATCTGGATGGGAATGGGAGCCCCTCTGCTGGGCAGAGTCCAGCAGCCTCCTTTACTCTCCAGCTCCTCAGCACGGAAAAGAGGCCAGGAAGGTCCCTTTTCCTGCCTGCTGCTTGCTGCCTCTGTCAGAGATAAGAATGAATTAAATTTCCCTGCCTTTGTAACTGCTTGGGGAATTTTTCAGCTCCCTCCAGCACGGGGTCCCTCTGATTTAAGGGGGGAACAGCACTCCTTTACACGTCTGCTAATATTGAAAGGTGGGATATCACCCCTGAGCACTGAACACATTGCAACAGGAATATTTGCAGAGCTGCTTCTTCATTCCCCAATCCCTGGGGTGCCACAGCCCCCTCCAGCAGCAGTGGAGTGGGCAAGACCCAGCCTGACCATAAATCCCACAGGCCTCCACCACCTCAGTCAGGCTTATGGCCAGGCAGGAGCTTACACAGCAGAATGAGGGATGGTTTCCTCCAAAAATCCATCAGTAATTTGGCTTCCCCTGCTCTCTGGGACTTTCAGAGGTAACAGGACCCTTCCAGAGCCACAGAGGTTGGTTCACCCACACCACAGTGCCAGGAAAGAGGAAGAGAGGCTGCTGTCAGCCAGAGGAAGAGGACCAGACACCTGATGCCACTCAAAGCCACCCTGCTCAAGAGCTCCAGCCCATGGAGCCCTGGTGCCTGGGCAAGAAGCATTCCCCCAGCTCAGCACAGGCCACCCATGCCCTCAGCCCTGTTCTTGCCTGCCCAAGTGTGGCAGGGCTGTAAATGCTTTTGGTGGAGGGACCCGCCCTGAATCACTCTGGATTTACAGCTGAGCTGCAGGAGAGGGAATTATATAACTCTCAGGAGACAGGCTGGTGTGGAAGGAACATCCATCAAGCACAAATTCTGGGTTATTTACCACTGCTGGATCTTGCCAAGAGAAATCCTCCCTGTGCTGGACAGCCTGTGAAGGGATTCAGCAGTGGGGGACTGCTCAGCAGATGGGAAGTTTCTGTCCTCCTTGTCAGAGGAAACTGGGATGTTTAGAGCCCCCTCTGTCCACGGGATGAGCCCAGTGCCCAGCAGAGGATGGGTCTCAGCTCAGCTCAGCCCCATTTGGATCATGGATCCTGGAGCCAGAGGAGTCTGGCAGCAGTGCCAAGCAACCCTTTTTACGAGCAGCACTTAATTATTCACCCTTTTAAAACGTCTTGCATCATAAACCCAGAATGGAGCAGAAGAAGGTGATTGCTCTCCCTTGCTGGAGGCCAGGGGTGTGTGCTGGCCACAGGGCCACAGCCTGGGGATCCCATCTAAGCCAGCACCCAGCCTCGGTGGCACCTGCAGCATCATTCTGCACTGAATTAGGACTGGTACAGGGAGATTTAGGGAGGTGAGATGTACCCCTGGTCACAGATCCTCAAATCTTTGTGTCCTCAACAACGACAGCCTTAAATCAAGGTGAGGGAAGGGGGCAGGAAACACTCTCCAGAGCAAAGCCTGGGTGGCCACAGGGGTCCCTCTGATTTACAGGAGCCATCTTTCCAGACACAGGCTGTATTTTGTTCTCCCTAAGTCCTGGCCATGCCAGGTTGTTGGTCCCACCTTTTGGGAACATCGCTTTTCTGCTTGGCTCCAGCAGCTGATTTAGGAGCAGACCAGTGGGATGGCCCAAGAGCTAAACTAAACCTTTGTCACAAAAATAGCCCCCTAATTGTGCCCTGTTATATCCCTTTAACTTAGGGGAAATGTTTCCTCAACTAGAGAAGGATTTGAGCTCTACTTTTAAGGTAGGACTTGCAAATCCCAGGAAACCTGAGCGTGCTGGTCTAGTGGAAGGTGTTCCTGCAGGGGGGTTGGAACCAGGTCATTTTTAAAGTCCCTTCCAACCCAAGCCATTCTGAAATCCTATGATCTGAGCCATCACAACGAGCTTCCCAGTCTCCTCAGCCCTTGCAGAGAGAAAAACAGATTCAATCTGCCCAAATGCTGGCTTTTTAGGAGGGATTTTGGATTCTCTCCCAACCTGGAAACTTTATATCGGTTCTTTGCCGTTTTCCTTAAATTGGCAGTAAAAATTGAGGGAGACTAAAAGTCTGTGATTTGTACTTTGCACATGGGGAGCGGAACAATCTTTTGTTCATTTACTGTGACAACTGCAGTTCAGATTTAATTATTTACGATAATGTTCCAAGGCGCATTAGGGAATGTTCTCTTAGTTCATAAAAACTAATGACGCCTTTGTGCTGAGTGGCACCTAGCTACAGGCTCTGCTACTGCACTGGGGGAGGCACGTGCAGCTCCAAGAACGGAGCAGAACCCACTTGTGACACCTCAGCTGCCCGGGTGCTTTGTCAAGCACAGACCCCCGAGCCATCCAAGCCATTCCCATGTGATTCCACACTCACCACCCAGAGCCCAAGGCAGGCTCAGCCCACCAGCACTGAGCTCCTCTCCAGCAGCCCCAGCTCCCCTGGCTGGTTAATGGCTGTATCCATCCACCTCTCCTGAAATACAGCCTGGAAACTCCCATTCCCTCCTGAAGCTGCTGGCAGCCCTTGGTTCATGTTTTCTCTTTGTCCTTGTCTAAACACGCACTGCCCCACCTCAGTCTGTCTTCCAGCACTTTTTACCATGTCCTTCTCCATTAGTCACAGAAATTAGGGGAGACAGTTGGTATTTCATTATTAAATGTCTCACATCCAATAAATAGATCATTATTCTCCTCTGATTAGCAGCTCCACTTCCATCAGTTCAGAATAGTTATGGGTTTTTTTCCCTTCCTGTCTTCAAGAAGCAGCACAGTTTCTCCTAAGATCTGTTATAATCAAAGGATTAGAGCTCTGGAAATGTCCTCTGCATACACAGGAAGGTTTTTTTCCTGCTCTCTCTCTCCCAGAGCAAGCGTGCTTTGAAACTCTGGCTCCTGGCTCCACGATACTGCCTCTACCTGACCTGGTTCAATTTTAGTCTTGCCCAAATCTGCCACCAGCTCATTTAGCTGCACACTGAGAGCTCTCTACGGAGCTGGCCACAGGTCAGCTCACATACTTTTATTACAATTGCAGAGTCCAAGCATATCCTGCAGCTCTGACCTGGCTCCTGGATGTTGGACACCTTCCCTCTCAGGGCTGCAAACTCCCTCTTCTCCAGCCAACCAGCACCACTGGGGTCGGAGGCAGGAGCTGCCCCTGGGCACAGCTCCTCTTTTCTCACACTACAGGTGTCAACATCAGGTTTTGCATCATATCCACAACGTCAAAGGCTGCAGAGAAAATCAGATGTGGATGCTGCCTTTTGGGACATTTCCAGCATTTCTGACATGGCAAGCAGTGCCCTGGAAAGCGCTGACCCAGCTGCCCAGTTACAGCCATGATGGGCTAAGCAAGACGTAAGAGCATGAAAATTCCAATGAATATTCATTTAAAAACTTGCTCAAATATTCCCAAGGTAAATGTGGCTCTGTATTAATTTCACTCTGCACACTGAGCACATTGTTATTGCAGAGAGAAAGCTGCACAACCAGATAAAAATATGTTTGGGGGTCTCTCACCGAAGCAGGAAAATTTTAGGACCCCAGCAGCTCTCCCTCCCCATAGAATGGCCATCTTCCCCCCAGGCACAGCTCAGCCAGGCTCACAGGAGAGGGCAATTCCCCTTCAGCTTGCATTTTTCCAGAGGTGTGGAAAAACCCCACTCTGAAAAGAGCCATGTAAATGCTCTCACTGGACATTCAGTTCAATTAGCTCTGTTGACCCCAGAGGCAAGGCTTCAGCTGAGTCTCACAGGTCACCAGGAGCAGGGCAGCACAATTATCCAGTGAAGCTGGAGCAGTGAATCCTGGTGGGAGGCAGATCTTCTCCAAATAAACCAAACCACTCCTCCTTCAATCCCAGCTCCTCCTTCATCAATACTCTGGCTTTCCAACACCCGAGCCCTCTCCATGCAGCAAACCTGAGTTTGTCCCTCTCTGTTGACACCCCTTCCCATTCCTCACACCCTGCAGCTCTTCCCAGGCCGTAATTGGGATGATGGCCACGTCTGCAGACATGTCTGTCATCGAGCTCATCTTTCCACCCACTCCATAACACGAGACCCACTCCTACAGATGCATCCATCATCCCTATGTGCTGCTCTGGCACTGAGATCCTTGTGAGGGGCTCTGGATTGCCTGGGAGAGAACAAGTTTGCATCTTTAATGGCTCCTCCAATATTTGCACCCAGCTCCATCCCTGCCTGGCTGGATGTTTCCCATTCCAGGAGGTCTCTAATTGCTGTGTGATGTGTCGGTTTAGTCGGCTGAGCACAAATCACTCTGTCAGCCAGGCCCTCAAAGTGACTCTTGGGACCAATTCGCTCCAGACAGCTCTGCACAGTCCCAGGAACAGGAACAAGGATGGCAGGGAGGGGGACAGTGGGGACCAGGACACAGCCAACACAGGTCTCTGCTGTGCAGGGGCCCCAGCAGCAGGAAAAGGACGCTGAGCAGGAGCTGGGCAGCCGTAGGAATGAGCAGCAAAGCTTCAGAAAGACAGGCAGCTTCTGCCTCATATCAGGAAGTGCTGAATCTCTGCCTTCTTCTCTCAGTGCTCAAAACCAATCACTTCCACATTCAGGGTCAGCTGCTGCCTGTCTGCTTGGCCCTTCTTCATTGCCATAAATCACAGCTCCTCACTTACCACCTGTAAATCCACAGCTCCTTGTGCTCCATGGGTTAAAAGACACCATGAACTATTTGGAATGGTGGATGGGCCTCTCCATCCCATGACAGAGGTTTGGTGGCTACCCCAGCTCTTCCCACATCCCACGAGCACCAGGATGAACCAGCATTGAAAAAACGATGCCCAGCCAGGAGGGACTTGGGGAGGGGCCAGGACTGAGCCACGCCCAGCCCTCCCCTCCACCCTGGTGAGGGTGCTGCAGCTCTTACCACATCCCACTCCTTGTTCAGTGGCTTATTCTGCTCTGGGCTCAGAGGGTATTTCAGCCATCTCAGTGCTTCTAATCTCTTTGGGAACAATGCTGAGAAACACAATTTCAGGTCTCCCAAGGTGTGACATGACTTATAATTTGAGGCACAGGTGAGAGCCTCCCACCCAAGGGACAGAAAACAAACTGCCTGTGCACGACTCTGCTCCCAGCCCTCCTGCCCACGATGCTCCCCTTTCCAACCCGAGCCCCAAAACTTGGGGCTGGAGCCTCTGGGCAGCCCCCTCTGGCAGGAGGGGGCCTCTGGCCTCCTTCCTCACACCCAGCACTACAGGAGAGCAAAGCAGAGGCTGGAAAGTGCCTGGATGAGGAGCAGGAGCCGTGGGCAAGGGGGAGGCAGTGAGGGGGATGGAGGGCAGGGTTGCAGGGCAGCCAGCCCCAGCTCAGAGAAGCTGGGGGAGCCAGCTGGGAGCAGCCTCTGCAGAGCAGGAGGCTGAGTGGCACACTCAGAGTGCTGTCTGCTGGCCCCCAGGAGTCCCCAGGACCCCCAGCCCCACCAGGAGCCCCCAGCCCCAGCCAGACCCTGGTTCCCCCAAGAAGGATCACTCTGCAGGCACCCAGAGCTGCACCCCCAAAACCCACCTGTTGCCCAAACCCCCTTTTGCCAAATGCACTCCCACAGCTCCACTTGGTGAACCTCTCCATAAAAAGAGCTGTTGGATCAGATCAAGGCCCCAGCTCTCAGCCAAGCATCTTGGGGTACACTCCCCAAACTGGGCTGTCCCCAGTCCCTGGGGCAGGGGCTGCCCACACCAGCACCAGGTAATTCTGGTACATTCCACATGATGCCCCAGAGCTCTGGTGGGTGATGCTGAAACAAGAGGAGAAATAACACTGGCAGCTAGCCTTCACATTTCTTGGGCCAAAACAAGGGTGAGGCAGAGGAGTGGAAACAAATCAGACACTAAATCTCAGCACCAAGCAAAGCCAGTAAAGCATCCCAAATTTCACTCTTTAAAATAAAAAAAAATCAAAGTCCATAAAAATTATTGATTTTACTAGAGAACACAGGAGAACATGCTGGCAGGACCCATCCATGGATCTGCAAAACCCTCAAGCCCCCCGTGAGGGCCTGCCTGGCTGGGAAAGGCATGGAAAGGGAATGAGTGGGATGGGGCTGGCCATGCTGGCACATGTGCCTTTGCTTCACATCAGAGGAGGAGAAAATAACCACCTGTGATCCTGCAAATTTTTGATTTACACTCCAGCATCCCAAGCAGTGCTCTGTTCATGGCTCAGGTGTTAATTGGGAGATTTCTCCTCATTTGTGAATGTAGCAGCTCCCCAGCTTCTTGGCTGGGTGATGGTTTCATTATCATTTCCTATATGTTAGCTTTAAATCCCCAATAATCCCACACGACTGGAGCCCATTCCAAGTGAGCAGCAAAATCCAATTTAGGATCCTATTCTCTCGGACTATGTAACCACAGCCTACTTCATGCAGGCACAAAAATCCAATTCAGCTTCTTTGCCTCTCAACAGCTGCCCCCATGAGACTTCTCCAGATGAAAAAAACAAAAACACAAAACCCCACAAGGCAGACTTGGAGGTGAGCTGGGCCCCTCTGGGAAGACAGGCACTGGGGGAAGGGGGCTGTGGGGCTCTGCTCCTGCATCCCTGCCCTGCCCCCAGAGCTTTTGCAGGGTGAGGTCCTCTCTCACGTCATCCCCAGCTCCCCTCATCATCCCCTGCCAGCAGCCACCTCCCCAGGCACTTTCCAGGTAACTCTTCCCCTTTAGAGCCTATTCCCAGTGCAGTTTAATCCTTCTCTACCATTCTCGTTTAATTTCCATTAACCACACAATATTCACAAGTCACTCCAGTGTGGAATATTTAAAGATTGCCCAAATTCAGTGACTTACCTTGTGTCAGTGCCAGGCTGAGGATGTTCCCTACATCCCAGGGATGCAGCCATGCTGGAAAATCAGGGCTGGGAGTCAGTGGCAGCACTCCCAAAACCAGAATTTGGGCAAGACTGAGCTTTCAATAGGATTGAATTTCCGGTTTCCTGAATCGCCTTTTCAGGGTTCTGGATTTCAGGCACTTTCTTGCTAGAAATGATAGGAAAGAACTTTGTCACCCAAAAGGGCTGTTGTCTTCACTGCAAAGACAGAGGTGGCCAGAAAGAGCTGCAAGGAAAGAGCAGGAGCCAAACCCACCCCACCAGAAATCCTGACTGGATTTGCTGCATTGTTTTGTCTTTGGATGTTGCACTGCAAACTCACATCTCCTAGGCAAGGAGTCTTTTGAACCAACTCTTCACTGTTTTGTATGCTTACAAATCACAAGAATGGACATTCTGGAGCATTTGTGGATGCCTGCTTTCAAACTGCGGAGATTTATGGAGCCTGACCTTCCCCACACACTCTGTGTTTGACAAAGGAGCAGTTTCCAACAGACACATCCCAAAGCTACTCCAAAAATCCGTCCTCACAGCCTCCAAGCTCCCTCCTCCTTTCTTTACAGCTGGCTCATCCTTTCCTCCTCCTGCCTTGCTCTTCCTCCTGCACTTTGAGCTCTTTCTCTCATGGTTAATTCCCCAGGGTCTGCGTTGTCTGGGGATCATCTGCATCCCAATGAAGATTTTTTGATCCTTTCTCCACACACATCCTGGCAGCCTTTGGCTTTCACAGGCAAGTCTTCTGGGATGTACCTGGCCCTTCTAACAAGCTAGAAAATAAAAATAATGATTACCTGTACAGGAATTAAATTGGATGTGCCTCCCTGAGAGTCTGTGGAAGGAGCAGAGTCAGTAACAATGGGGAATTTTCATCCATTTAAGGAGACAGAACGAGGAGTGGATGAATGATTTTGTGGAAGCAGGTACAGCTCCTTATCTGGGGGTTCTGATGGGGTAAGAGAGGGTGGGAACATGCACGGGTCAACTGGAGAGATTCAGAGGTTGTAGGGGTAGGCAGGGAAAAGGGACATTGGCTGGAGAAGGCTGAGGAGGTGATGGGAGGGATGAAGCAAACCTTTGCCTCAGGGGTGGGAGCTCTTCTCTCACCTTAAACATGTTTCCCCCATTTCCTTTTCCAGCTAGTCAGTCTTTGGGGGCTCTTGTCCCATTTCTGTCATTTCTGCTTCCCTCTCTCCATCTGCAGTGTGACCTGGGCACACCCAAGTGCACACAGCCGGGGGTTCACCAAGAGCACATCAAGTGGAAACACAACAGAGGACATTTTGTCTGTTTTTTTCCAGTGAAACAGCTCTATTTGTGCCATGTCAGTGCATGACAACTTTCCAGGGGCTCAGTGGAGCTGCTGGTGGGCTGCAGGATCCTGGCAGGAGGCGAGCTGAGCTGCCACTCTCCCTGACATTTTTGGTACACCTGGAGAGCAGCTCTCCCACATCTCATGGGCAGCACCTGAGGTGTCAGCGAGGCTCCCTGCACTCTTACTGGGTGCTCCAGTCCTCCTTGCACCTCCCATGTACAGCACATCCACAGTCCCTCCAGTATCTGGAGCTCGAAGAGGCTCGAGATCCCTCAGGAGTATTTTTCATGGGTTAATGGACCCTTTTCCCTCCATGTCACCGGCTCAGCTCCAGCCCAGGGTCAATACAGACAGAAAGTCGTTGCCAGCTGATGAATTCATGCAAGGGAAAAAGGCATTGGTCTCACTCTAGTTATGGGGAGACAGATGTCCACATTGCAGCTGCTCCTGTCACACCACTGCTAACCAGCACCTTCTACCCAGGCCAGAAGTTTCCCTTCCCACTGAGACAAGCCTAAGTGCCCACAAGGGGATTATTTCTGGGAGCATTTTCTCCACTGCTTTGTGCCCTCGCAATAAAAAAAAAAAAGCCAGTGGCTGGTTCCTCCCCACCAGCACATGGCCTGGATCCTCCACATCATCAGTTTTTATGGGGAATCAGCCCTGCCTGGTTGGGCAGGGAATGTTCACAGAAGCTCTGCCTGGTTTGGGGAGAAACTTATCCCCAGGACCTTCTCTCTGGCTGTTTCCACTGATACTGTATTCACAGGAGAAGGTGGCATGCTGGGATTCAGAGCTGGCCCTCATCCTCATTCCTGCCATCTAGAAACTGCTGCTCATCCTTGTGGATGGAAACAGCCCATGGAAACTCCAGCATTCCACCCTTCAGAAGGAAAAGCTGGTGACCCAAGCAGGAACCATTGTTGTTGTGGCGAGTAAGAACACAACACAATTTCCTCGTTTAGAACATGATCTGACTCCAATTTACTCAAACAATTGACCCCTTCTTACACCTTTTTGGACAGGCCACTCTCACTGGTAGGGAGAGTGATAGAGCTCTTTACCCACATTGGCCAAAGCTGAGAGACATCAGAGAAAATGCATCCCATAGAAAGAATCCAAACCATTAAACATTCATTACAGAAACAATGGCAATGTTTATGTTCAAACCGTGAGAACAGGCCTTCCAAAAACCTAAACATCATGAGAAACTGAACTTAGAAACTTCAGGCCCAGGAAAACCAGACTACAAACCAGTCTACAAGCACCTCCCTCATGTGTTAGGGGACACCAGAGAGCCTCCACATGCAACTGAAGAGGCAGCTGCTGCCCCAAAAACCCCAGCTTTGACCCCTGGATTTATGGGGTCTCCTTACTGCAGGACTTGAGTCCTCCTGGCACTAGTCCAGGTGCTTTGGGGCAGTGCAGAGGGGAGAAGGAGAGGGCACAGAGAGGAGCCTGGAAAGAAGCCAGCAGGTGATGGGCAAGGTGAGGCTGCTGTCACAAAGAGGGCAGAACACAAGGACATCCTTGAGGACATCCAGCCTTGCTCTGTGGGGGACACAGCCCCACTTTGCCAGGCAGCCAGGGGGACAAATCCTGCCAGAAACAAGGCCCTGGTTACTATGGTGATTAGTGCTGCCTCACAAGCACAACCCTGTGCCACCAGCTGGTTGTGACAGCGGTGGGCAAGCAGACAGCCAAGAGATCGCCCCAGCCACCCTGAGCCCCCCCTGATGGGCACAGTGCAGAGGAGACCCCCCTCTTCCAGCCCCCAGTGACACAGCCTGGGGGCTCCAGCTGACAAGCAGGTTTAATTGAATGTTTCTCTCTTTATGTTTCTCTTTCCAGCAAATAAAACCAGAGCAAGATAAAAATATATGACGCTTAAAGGGGACACTGCCAAGGAATTTTTATCTGGTTTAATTTGCATTTTACTCTTCGTTTGTCTGCAGCACTGTGGTTGCAAAATTGCATTTTTTAAAAATTTTTATTCCCTTTCCTGAGTTATGACATGTTTCCAGCTGGCAAACAGTGACTGAGGCCCCTTGTCCCACCGCTGTCCCCCAGGCTGCTCCCATAGGGGGGTGTGGGTAACCCAGCAAACCACAACAGGGTGAGGAGGTTTGTCCCACCCCTGTTGTTGTTTTGTCTGCATTTATACCCTGGCTCCTGGAATTAACAACTGGAAGGAGGATATTAGCTTCTGGTAAAACCCCAATGCTTGAGAGATCCCAGCTATTCTGCCCTGTAAATTTTGATAGAATTTATTGCTCTCCACCACATCAGGACTTGAAGGTGGAAATCCAAGGCTCTGCTTTTCTTCTCAGGACAAACGAATGCCAAGCTAGAAATAGTCCAGCTAGACTTCCCCACAACCTCTGCTTAGAGCTCCAGGATAAGCCCAATTTCCCTCCTCCCTGCTCAGGCCCTGCTAATTTCCCCAGCCGCCGTGATAAATGGCTGTGCTGGCGATGTGACATCTTTCTAATCTGCTCCAAGACAGATGGGTTCCTCTGCTGGGAGAAAAATCCCACAGCTAAACCTGGCTGGGAGGGAAACCACAGCACTGGAAGCTGGAGCAGTGTGAAAGGGGGGGTGGTGGGGTGGTGTCATTGCACCTTTCTCTGCTTTTTTATCCATGCATTAGATGGGGATGAATGAGAGCTTTGGGGGCATCAGGCACCATGAGCTTTGCTGAGGATGGAGAGAGGCAGTATGAGCACCTCCCCTGGCCAGGTCAGTACACCTGGAGAAACCAGCACCTTCCCAGGTAAAGAAGACACCTTCATCTTCCTCTGAGAAGCAGGCAAAGCAGCAACCTGGGCTTTCCAGGGTCAGGGCTTGGAGCTGCTTAGTGCACCTGCAAACGTGTTTGGGAAGGCAGCACCTGCACACCTTCCCAGTCTGGTTTAGTGACAGCAGAGATGGACAACAAGGTACCAAGGTAAATAGCAGAGATGAACAACAAGGGCCAAAGAGCAGCAATGTAAAACCCAAATTAGCACGAGTGCCAGACCAGGAGCTGGGGGATCAGTCCCCAGCGTGTCCCCGCCTGCTTAGACCTGGCAGAGACAACGGCCCGAGCTGGCAGTGGAGCCTGCACGGCCCCTGCCCGTCCCAAACCCCCGGAGCATCCCTGGGCTGCACTCTGGGAGCATCACCCCCTCCACCCGTGCCTTCCTCCCGCCGCTGGCCGGGCGAGCGCGGAGCGCTGGTGCCATCTCCTGGGCTGCGGCGGCTGCCGAGCCCTGCCCGCTGCAGGAGGGTCCCCAAGCCCCGTCCCCCGAGACGCCCAGCACAGCTCGGGTGGCACCCAGCCGAGCAGGGCTCCCCCAGCAGCACCGGCTGCATCTTCCTCCTTTAATTTTTAATTTTAAATTTGTTCTTGGCCAACAGTCTGGATGTACACGTTTGTAACTGTGCAGCAAGAATTTAAAACGTATCTAGTGCTCCCAGTGCTCTGATGCCCGGAGCCCACCGTGCCTCGGGCTGGGTTTCCTGGGCTCCAGCTCTGGCTTGGTGAGGAGGAGCGTTTCTTCCAGCAGACACTGTGACATGGAGTGCCAGGGCAGCGGGGAATGGCTTCAAACTGACAGGGTAGATGGGATATTAGGGAGAAATTCCTGCCTGTGAGGGTGGTGAGACCCAGGCACAGGTTGTCCAAAGAAGCTGTGGCTGCTTCATGAAAGTGTTCAAAATCAGGTTGGACAGGGCTTGGAGCAACCTGGGATAGTGGAAGGTGTCCCTGACCATGACAGGAACTGCATGACCTTTAAAGTCCCTTCCAACCCCTCTACAATTCTACTACCACAAGAGCCCCAAGCCCAGCCCTGCCACAGCCCAGTTAGATCCTGAGACCTCCCTGGATACACAAAATCATCCCGAGAAACCAGCACAGCTCACCACTGCTCCCCCACGTGCTCCAAGCCCTTCCCATGCCCTCAGAGAATTCCCCAGTCACACAGTGGGGCGTTAGTTCCTTGAGAACACATCAGTCAATGTCTACCTAGCGTTAAAAGCTGGTTCCCCTGGTTGGCAAGCCCTGGAGAAAGATGGTGAGCCCAATGCCTCCAAATCACAGCTCAGTTCCACTTCCAAAGCAACCTAAATCCAGGCTAAAAATAAATGGGCTGTATTGATTTCGTTTTTAAAACTAATGCTGGGGAGTGATGTGTTCTGTGCTCAAGGAAGACCAAAAGGCATTAGTCACAGGGAAGTACAGTCACAACCCCCCACAGGCGTAAACAAAGCTCATCTCACATCAAACCCCTTGCACGAGGTCTGGGGGAGCAGCAGTAGATCTGTGGGGCTGTTCCAGAGGGGTTGTTCCATGGTCCAGCACAGCTCCAAAGCCCCAGCACATGACTTTTTGGGGACTTAGAACCCCACCCTGGTACAGAGGCTGTGTGTGAGGTACCCAGGTGGCAGCACTGCAAAGTAGCACTAAGTGAACAGAGAGGAGAGGTTTACTCGCCATGCTGAGGACACATCCTCATCCTCATCCTCATCCACATCCTCATCCTCATCCTCATCCTCATCCCCATCCCCATCCCCATGGGACTCCCCCACGCTGGGTAAGGGCTGCAGACCCTCTGCCTGGGCCTAGCACCCACCCAGTGCCCCAGCACAGCTGTAGTGAGAAGGAACAAAAGCTGAAGGCACCTGAATTTAAAGGCAGCAGGGGTGGTGGGCAGCATGGGGGCGTGGTGAGAGCCCAGGTGCAGCTTGTCAGGACAATGAGCACCCCTGGCCCAAGTGCTGTCTCCTTAAATTAACAGAAGCACAAGTGCAAAGTCTGGTTTGGTGGTGGTTGCAGACATGAAATAGGCTTAGGACTGTGCTTCTCCCATCCAATGTAGAGGCAGGCAGCATTCCCAACTTCCCTGCAGCAGCCCTAGCTGCCTACAGCACCCCCAATGTCCTGCAGCATCTTCTTCCTCGGGTTCATGCCGAGACAGGGCAGGCACATCAGGAACACCAAACAAACCCTGTGACAGCCCCCTCTACTCTGCTGGGTGAGACCAGCACATCTGCCCAGCTGTTTCCAACCACAGACACCAGGTTCACATCGTTTTTGCCCCGAGCACACAGAGGGAACTCCCTGCTCCTGGGGGAACAGCCAAGGCTGCAGATCTGCCACCTTGGGCTGGATCCACCCGCTGCCTCCGGCCAGGGCGCTGCCTCAGCCAGGTCAGATCCCAGGGCTTTGTTTCGTTTCCTTTTATAATCCCTCCAGCACATGGAAAGGCAGATGCTGAGAAGCTAAATCCCAGCAGCATTCCTGAATGTGCTCTCTCCCGCCAGCGCCAGATGGGATATTCCATCCAGGCGCTCCAAGCGCGCTTGCTGCTCTCCTCCCTCGCACGGAGCCGCTTCCCCAGCTGTGAGCAGCCCGGTGGGTGGCTGACCCTCTCCTCTGCTGCTGGTGGGTGGCAGAGGGGAGCCTGATTGTGCCCCAAGGCCCAGCCAGGGCACAGGGTGTAGTTTTGGGGGGAACAGGCAAGTAGAGGAGCTGAGCTCTGCTTTTTTAAAGGGTGCACAGGGAGCCTCTTCCCTGCAGGTGAATGCTGGCATTCCAGGGAATTAGTTGCCAGGGATGGCTTTGCCCGTGCCAAGCAAACAGGCCACATGGCTGTCCAGGGAAAGGGCTCTCCCATGGAAAAGGCTCCCAGCCTGGCCAGCCCACACAGGGCTTAGCTGCAGCAGATGAGCTGGGGTTCCCACAGGAGACAGGGTGACCGAGAGGTGCCCATGTGAGCTCCGGGTGCAGGGCTGCAGCTGTGGACCCCCTCGGCAGCCCTCCACACCTCCCTCCGTACCGGCTGCCCTGGAAACACATCCTAAATAAAGCTGGGATCGGATAAATAAATGCGTCCGGAGGCCAGCAGGTCAGCCAGCACTGAGAGGAGGAGGGGAGAGGCCAGAGCGATGGGAACTGTGGCTGCCTCAAACACCAGCCCCAGGACGGCAGGGGAAGGAAAGAATTTAATTCTTCTTATTTCTTTTTCCCTCCTCAAAATCCCCCCAAGCCTCCAGCTCCCCTCGGCGGGCACTCACCAAAGGGCAAGTGCCTGAAAAAGGAGCTGGCACCAGCACTGGCTCCGCGGGGTTGGAGCTGCCTGGGGGGGAAGGACAAGGGTCCCTGGTGCAGAACCAGGGCCAGCCCTGCCCAGGCTCCACGCTGGCTCTGCCCCTCTGCCGCTCAGCCAGATGTTGGCTGGGAAAGGGAAAAACAAATCCCCCGCTGCCGCCGGGGCCTGGCTGAGGGCTGGGAAATGTGCTGGCCAGATGTGGGGCACCAGGCTCGGCGAGGGGGGCGGCCGAGCCTGCCTGCGGCTGGGCTTGTGAGGATGTTCCTCTGCAGAGCACAGGAAGTCTCAAGCAGAGGTTGTGATTTCCTTGTTGGAGGGGGGAAATATGATGATAATAATAATTTTTAAAGCCGTGGAAATTTCTCTCTGTCTTTGCTGTAGACAGGTTTCTCTTGGATATTTTCCCACCAGCCTCCTGCCTGTGGAGTCAAGCCTGAGCATCCTTGAGGGGGAGGATATTCAGGTTGCTTGGAACCATTTCCTTGCTCAAGGTGCATTTGCTGCCCTCACCAAAGTCTGATGTTCTTCTGGTGAAGGGTGGATCGTTCCCAGTGGCCCAGTGAGCAAAGCAAACCTGAGGACAGAGGACCTGAATTAAACAACAGGGATGCCTGTTGGTGGGTTGGAGGTAGTCCTGGCAGCTTGGGGATTGTCCTGGTGAGTTGGAGGTGGTTCTGGTGGGTTGGAGATGCTCCTGGCAGGTGGGAGGGGAATGGATGTGTTCAGCCCACCTGTTGCCCATGACGTGATGGGGACAGTAGAGCTCGAACTCCACGCTGAAGGCTAAAGCCCTGCACCCCCTTCTTCCTTCATTAGCCCCTAAAAGGGGCAAGGAGAGGGGACTGCTAAGGACAGACAGAGAGAAAAGCCTCCCACACTCCTCAATAGACCCTAAGATAAAGAGTAGGAAAGGGAATACTTTGCAAAATTGAATCTGTACGAATCAGCCATCATGGCTAATATGAAACCCCCAGACTAAACAGAATTAGCTAATGAACTTACCGAGCCCCTGGCAATTACTCAGAAAAGTTACTGAAAAAAAACAGCGCATCCCAGGTTTATTTAATGTCTTTATTAATGATCTGAAAGCAAAGTAAACAACAAATTAATTATGTTTGCAGATGACTGTATGCTGGAAGGTGTTGCAAATGCTGCCAAAGACAGCAAAGTCACGCCGAGGGCCCTAGAGGGGTTAGAATTAGCCCAGGAGGAAACAAGCCTCATGTAATCCATCAGCCAAACATGGCACGGGGGAAAAGGGCCTGAAATCCAGACATCCATGAGGAAGGAGGGGTGTGCTGCACAAGAGCCAAGGAGGAGGACGGGAGGTACCTTTGGAGAGGGTTGGAAAGATGGGACAAGAGCAAGGAGTCAGGCTGGGGGGGATGCTGTGTTTCCAAAGGGTCGTCACCCTGTCCTGGATCAGCTTTGCACCAGGAGGAGAAGCTGAAAAGCTCTTTGCCCAGCGTTGTGCTAACACACTTGGAGTGCTATGAGCCCTGAGGGACAAAGGTCATCCTGATTGCCAGCTGAGAGACGTGTGAGGTTTGCAGGGCCTCAGGCATATGGCCAGGGGTGGGTAACGGCAGCTTAGGGACCGAGTCACTGATCTGGGTTGGTGGAACTGGCTTTGCTCCCCGAGAAGTGCCCAGTGCCAAGGGACCTATGGAGATTAGCCCAGCTGCCTAGAGCATGCTGATAATAACCCCAAGCTTTGATCTCTGCATGGGCCATTCACTTAACAGTTGGACTCGGTGATCCTGGCGGGTTGTTCCCCGCTCAGAATATTTTGGGATCCTGTGACATGCCGCTCAGCCTGGAGCAGGCGGTGCCTCCGGAGCCGCCCCTCGCACCCCGCGTCGGGCGCTTTCCCCGCTCCTCCCTCTGCTCGCCCGGAGGGAACAAGGCTGCTTTCACGAGCGGGTGTGGGTGGCGAGGGCCTCTAGCCCTTTAAGAGGGGAAATTGGGTTTGTAATCTGAGCGAATTTCTCCTTTCTGACAGGCGGGAGTACTTACAGGTCCCTCCCTCGCTTTATTAAGAATAGTAATAGCCGGAGCCCTCGCCTGGAAGCGGGCGCCTGCCGCGCTGGTGCCGTCCCGGAGCCCTCGCCGCTGCTCCAGCCTCGGGGACACGATGGGTGCCCGAGGTGGCATCGCCACCGGGCTGCTGCTGCTGCTGCTGGCCGGCAGCCCCCAGCCCCTCAGCGCNGAGTCACCCCGCCCTGTGCGCTGGTGGCCTGGGGCGAGGGGTCGGTGGCTCGACTCTCCCACCAGCACAGTCCCAGAAGGGTGCGGGACCCTTCCTGGGGTGACAGGGACCAGCTGGGGCTCAGGGTCCCCCCGTGGTGCCACAGGGCTGCACAGGGTCAGCGCTGGGCACAGCGGTGCCGGCGGGACGGAAGTGCGGGATTTATACCCAGATTCCCCACGAGGCTGCCGGGTTTGCCCACCCAGCTCTTGTCAGGGATGTGTGTCCAGCCTCAGCACCCTGACAGCCGTCCCACAGCCCTGCTCCTGCCCTGCTCCGAGATGCTCAGAGTGCCCTGCTCTGAGCCTCAGCAGGCTCTGCACGGGGGGCTCATTCCACTGGGACAGCTCTGAGCCTCCAAGCTGTGCCTGGCATCTCACTGGGCACTGCACTGCATCAGCAGCATCTGCAGCTTTGAACGTGAAGGGAATTTGAAAAGCACTTTTATGCCCCTAACTCATCCCAAAAGTAATATATCATTTCACTGTGCAGTTTCTCTTCCCCAAACTTCCCCCTAGGGACCAGGACTCTGACCAGCAGTGAGGCAGGAGCTTGCTCCCAGTAGTTCCCAAAGAAATTACTGAAAACCTCCAGTGTTGTTTCCTAATCATCCCTGTGTCAGTGCAAGGAGGAGGAATATCCCAGAGCCCAGCCTTGTGGCCCTCAGCACCTGCAGGGCTGCTGTTGGTCTCTTGTTGTCCCTGTTCCCTCCCAGAGAGCAGGTGGCCTCTGGGACATGCTCCTTTCATCACCTTAGGCCTCGTTCTTTCTATTTTTTGTCATGTGCCAAAATAGGAGGGTGCCTGGCAAGCTAAGTGGAAAAAACTCCCTTTTGTTAATGAACAGAGTGGTCTCCTTCCTCCCAGTCCTGACCTTTCCGTCCCAGGATGGGATTTCCCCACAGGGATCTGTTGCTTGTGCAGTGTCTGGGAGTGGGTCTGAGGGCTGTCCTGGCAATCCTGAACTCTTTTGTGGTGAATGGGCTGGAGAAACCCCCCAAAAACCCCAAAACCCCCATGGCTTTCATTGAGACCTGCCACCACCCCCGGGTGACTCCCCCCATGGCTGTAACACGGCTCTGGGATCAATGGGCATCTCCCACGCAGGGGGAGAAAAGGGGCTTTGCACCCATTTCCAATACTGGGGACTGTTTCTGCACTGGGCTGAAACAGATGTGCCAGCTGTGACCCTGGGTCTGGGCAGTAGCTCCCCACAAGCCCCCTGCAGTTGAGAACATCCCTGTGAGGCCAGCAGCATTCCAGCTGTTGCCATGGGCTGCTCACCGTGGGACATCCCTGGGTCTCCATCAGGGAGAGCCACGAGCAGCATGCTGAGCATGGGGCTGAGGGGTTTGGGGGTGAAGCCTGTGTTTTGTGTTCCCTCCAAGCTCAGGCTCGGGCTTTCTGCCCAGCCCAGCATGGGAAGAGTCATCATGCACTTCATCAAATACAGGATTATACCAAAAAGAAAAAAATGCTCATAAAACTCATCCTCTTGACATCAGAGTGTGAAGCTTTAGTAAACTGTTTTTTGACAGCCTGACTCCCTTCCGGTTCCCAGTGAGCTCACCCACAGGCTGGGCTCCCCCTTCCCCAAAAATCCCTGCTACTGGAGGTTTGGAATGGGGGGAGAAGAGAGAATTGGATGTGTAGACTCCCCGTGAGCAGCATTCACCACAAGATTTCAGCAAGTGGGTGCCAAAAATGGGACACCCTCCAAAGTTTAGGCGGACCCCAGAAGCAGTGATGGGGTCCTGGGGAGGTGAGTGGGATACCTGCCCATGGACAGGGAGCAGTGTCTGCCCTGGGGTATCCATCCAGGATCCCTTCTGCTTTCTCCAGGTTTCTCAGCTCCATGGAGCCACCTCGGCTCTTCCTTTCCTCCACTTTTGGAAATCTGACCGATTTGTTCAAACTTTCTTTTTTATGATCGTGCCACATGTTTTAAGGTCATAGCTCAAAGCAGCTGGAAAAGTTTCCAGCTGATGGGAAAAAAACAGGAAAAATGCTGAAAAGGGGGGAGAACACAAACTGGTATCGTGGGAATCAGTGAGGAATAAATTCTTGTCTCACTCTTATATTTAGCAACTGAGGGCTCGGGGCAAATATATAACAAGCACATTCCTGCAGGACTGCAGGACAGGGTTAAGCTCACCCCGAGGAGCTCACGTCAGGTTGAAGGCTGGACAGGAACAGGGCCTGGGAGGCAGGAGCCTGCGTGCCTAAATAAAGCTTAAAGCACAGACTGTTCGCAGCAGGGCTGGCCCAGCCCAGCCTCGGCTCTCCGGGGCCACTCCCGAGGCCCTTTCAGGTGCCGGGCTCGGTTTGTGTCCTTTTTGGGAAGCCAGCTTCTAGGAGTGTGAGCATCACCCCCAGCCTTCAGCTGGGAGACTCCCACAAACTCCTGTGCCCTTCCCAGCTCTCACCTGGGCATCCCAAGCCTCGTTTGCCCCTGGCCCCTTCACCACGACGGAACTCCAAACCCCCTGGAGACCCAGAGAAGGGAAGGTGTCCATCCTTCCCTTATCCAAATCCTCCCTCATTCCCAAACCAGCCCTTCCCTGAGCTGTCTCCATCGTGCCCTGTGTTTGGTTGGACATTGCCGTGCTGCACAGGAATGGGACACCCCTCAGACCTTTTCTGAGGTAAACAGACCAGCAAAAAGGAGTTTATATGTTACGTTGACCAACATAGCAGAATATTGTCAAGATATTGTTATATGAGGGTAATTTTTAGTCTGTTGTATTGATAGAATATTAATATATTCTATAAAGTACATTCCAAATACGTTCTGTGAAGTCAGAGAACCTTTCATGAAGCAGAGCTGGGAGTCAGGGCAGCATTGGACTCTGCAAATCCAGGCTAACCTCCAGAGGAGCAGGACTGCTGCAGCTCTTCCCAGCCCCGAGGTGGGGACGAGGCAGGTTTGCTGCCCCATTTGTCACCCATTACCCTCAGGACAGACCAAACAAGGCCTCAACTGGCATCAGGGTGGGGCAGGAGATGTTTATGCCCTGAGCTGTGCATCCCAGAGGGTGATAAATTCCCATTTTCCATCCTTCTTCCCCGGGGTGTGGCTCCGGGCAGCACCTCTGGGAGCTGCCCTGTGCCCGAGGGCTGCGCTTGGCTGCCGGACAGACGGACAGAGGGCAGCGGGTACTGCCAAAAATTGCTGGGAGTGGAGAAAGTCATGGGCCAAACAGCATGGCTTGGAGGTGGCCGGGCCCATCACGTGCCTCCCAGCCAAGGAGACAGAGAAGCAGATTCATCTATCACTGTGACTCAGTGGCTGGGGAAGGAGCCGTCGTGAGCTGTGAGTCAGCTCGGGACGGTCCTGAGGATCCCTGCTGCTACTTTTGTCCAAATCTTGGCTTTCTGGAAGTTGTTTTTCCTCTTTGCTGCAGGCAGGCAAGGGTGGGAGGGTTTGGAGTCACCAACTGCTTGTGGTGCCATCCCCAGCCGTGTTGATGGGTGCTCCCCATCCTCGACCATTTCGTAGCCCTGGCACAAAGAGGGGCGGGCAGCAGGAATTCCCTCTTCCCTTCCCCAGCCTCCAGCTTCAGAAGGGCTTCAAAGTTTTCAGCATCCCATCCCACAGATATTTCTGAGCCCACCAGGGTCATTTCCTCTGGGAGCCTGGGAGAAGAGAGGGAAGTCTTGGCCAGAGGTGGATGTGGCTGAGAAAGCCCTGTAGCCCTGGGAGGGGATGTGAGCACCCGGTTCCACACCCCCACANTCAGCTCTAGAAAGAGGGGGGGAAAAAGAAAATACTAATTTTCTTAGCTTAGCATGTCAGCTCCAGAGGAGAAAATTATCCTCTCTTTCCCCCATCCACACTGCAAACCCCCATCTCTGTCCATGGAGACACTTTTCTCTGCCCCTCACAGCACTCAACATCACAAAAATCTCGTCCTCGCCACGGTCCTTGGTGCCCTGTGGGGTTCAGGGTGCTGTGGGTGCTGCCTCACTCACCAGCACAACCAAAGCTGAATCACCCCAATTTACACATTTTACACTGCAGTTGCACGTTTTTATCATCTCTGTTTAAACTTTTCCCCATCCCTTAGCACTGGATGCTGCAATTAAGGCAAGCAGGTATCTTCTGGGAAGGTTTCAACACTCCCGCTCGTGCTCATTCTTCCCCTCCGCCAATTTTGGCTGATAACTCCCCCCATCCTGGCACGTCAGGAGCCACTTGACACCAGCGAGGCTGGGAAACATCAGAGCCAGGGCGGCTGGAGCCGGCCCCTCTCCGGCGCTGTTTGTTGACAGCAGGCGAGGATCTCTCCGGTAACACCGAGCCCTTCCAGCCGTGTCTGTGAGCATCCCCTGGCCCGGCTCCTCCAATCCCCCGCCAGCTCCTTCCCCTCGCCGGGCCTGGGGGTGAGCTTGGGAACAGGCACTGGCTCTGTTGGACAGGCAGGGATGGGATTCAGGGTTCTGCAGGTAAAATGTGCACCCAGTGCCCCACTCCTCCAAGATCCTCCAGCACGGGTCTGGCTGGGATTGTCCCCTCGTATGCCACCACAGGCCCTTCTGCAGCTCTGCAAGATTTTGCGTGGCTGGGAGGGGAGCAGCTGGGGTAAGGAACTCGGTGGCAGCGGGTGCCAGGATGAGCAGGGTGGAGCTGGAAAACCTGCCAGCCTGCAAGATGGGGGAAGAGGGCTTGGGAGAGAGAAAAAGAAAAAATAGAACAAAACCCAACTTTGAATGGTTTGGAAACAACGTCCTCTGGGGCTGATACAATATTTCCAGGCCAACTTCTCCTGGCAGCGGGAGCCCTAGTGAGCCTGAGTCACACTGCAGGGGACGGCACAAAAGCTCCATTGAGCCTCCCGCTTCCCCAAATCCTCCCACTTTCTCCCCCTGCTTCACTTCCCGGGGCAAGCGCTCCAAACACTGTTTCCAGCTTGGGTTTATTCCTTAAGTCCCTCCGGAGCCATTGAGCCACAGGTCGTTAAAAGCTCTTCATCCTGCCCCTGCTCCTGCCAGGCTTTGGGGGGGCTCGCTCCGGAGGTGTATCCCCACAGCTCTTCCCAAAAGTACTGTGGCCTTTCTGGGGGGCTTCAGGCTGGCTCCCAGCTCCTTGCCCTGCCCTCCACAGCTCTGCATCTGGCCGAGCAGGAGAGCTCAGGAAATACCATCAGCTTTAGGGCTGTGCTTGAATCATCGTAAAACCATGCTGGACAAGCGATGGAGCTCTAGCCAAGCCTCCCGGACCCTGCTTTGTGGCCTCCAGCTATCACAGCTCCTGATGCTGCTCCTTAAGGACAGGGAAGGCAGGCAGGAGCAGGCACAGGCTCTGGGCAGGGGCTTGGGGATTGGCAGGACACGGGAGGGTACAACCAGCCCCCTGCCAGACAGCACAGAATGAGCTGGGGGCATGTTTTCAAATTTTCCCCTGACCCCAGAGTCCGTGGGCTGTAAAAAGGCTGTTTTTCCCCAAAGTTGTCAGGCTGGGGAAGGCGAGAGGAGAGCAGCTGGCCAGGGAACGGGGGAGAGGAACTGAATTAATAAACACAGGAGGAGGGGTTCAAAGCAGCGTGGGGCAGCCAGAGGCCACCGGGCTGCCACGGGGGCGAAGCGAAGCAAAGCACCCCTGGCCAGGGCTCTCCTCCCACGCCCAAAACAAGGGTGATGGCACTTCTGGTGGTCGGCAGGCCTGGGAAGGCAACCAGCCACGGCTTTTCTGGTGGTTTGGTGGGTGCTGCTTTCCAACAATCTCTGCTGGCCAGCACTCCTGGAAAGCGCCAGCCCCTGGGAGCCCTGCCGTGAGGGAGGGCCAGATGGAGGGTGGGAGGCAAGAACCAGAGCACTCATTCCCATTGCTGGGGTTGGAAAAGCAGCCACAGCCCTGGCTCAGGACGTGGGAGCAGCAGTCGCTGGAATCACTGTGACTGGGGATAAAAGAAACAGTCCTCCTGCATGCCAGGAGCTATCACAGCAGGGATGGATCTGTGCCTGTGACACCGCATCCCATAAATCTTGAGACAGAACCCCAAGCTTTCCTGAGGCAGGCACAAGGGGATGATGGTGTGATCCCAAGTTCCTCACTGAGTTTGAATGCCCTTGCTGCAGACTAAACCCAGCTCATCTCCATTGCACTGTGATTTCTTTGCTGTGGAGACCCAGATGGGTGCTCAGCTCGGGTCTCAGGGCATGTCTGAAGGCAGCAGCCCCCCGTTTATCTCCCCAGCATCCCCCCCTCCCCCAGCAAAGCCCCAGCCAAAGCCCAGGGCCACTGTGTTTGCCTTAAGCTCCTCGCAGGCTGCTCATTTCCTTCCCTGGCCATAAATAAAACCACACCGTAAAACGAAGGGAATGTGGGACATAATGAAGCCTTTCTCCAAAAGCCCATTGGATCCCTTCCTCCCGTGGCCCCTCCACCCTGTGTGGGGACAGGGGCACAGCCCAGCCCCAGCTCCGGGGGCTACAGGTCCCACTGGGCATCAGAAAGCCAGGCTGGGGCTGAGCCCCAGGACCACCCACAGTGCTGGCCCTGCCCACGCTGCCTGGACAGGAGCCTTATGCACACACCTCGGGGGGAACAGGAGGGGATCAAGCTGCGGAGCAGCATCCCCAGGTCTGGGCAGCCCCCCCAGTATCTGCATCCCACAAGACCCTCCAGTGTTTGCATCCCCCTGAACCCCTCTGATGTTTACATTGCCCAGCCTCTCTGGTGTTGGCATACCCCTGAACACCTCCAGTATTTTCATCCCCTGAATGCACCCAGGTTCACATCCCCCTGACTCTCCTGTGTTCACATCCCCCCCCAGTCTCTCCAGTGTTCACATCCCCCCAAATCTCTCTGGTGTTGCTCATCCTCCAATCTCTCCAGTGTTCTCATCCCCCTAGTCTCTCCCATGTTCACATCCCCTCAATCTCTCTGGGGTTCACATCCCTTGAATCTCTCCAATGTTTGCATCCCCCCAGTCTCTCCTATGTTCACATCCCCTCAATCTCGCCCATGTTCATATCCCCCCAATCTCTCCGGTGTTCACATCCCCCAGCCCCTCGGGCTTTTGCACCGCGGGTGGGGATGCAGCACAACGGGGCTGGCAGCGGCTGACCTCACCACCTTAAAAGTTACTTAAATTAAAAAAACCAGCCCCAAACAACTCAGAGGGCCTCGAAACCAGCTCCTGAGGCTGCGGAGAAGGGATGCCGCAGGCTGCCCTTGGGGCGGCCCAGCAGCCCCCTAGCACCAGGCGCAGCGCCGGCACTGGGGCCGCTTGTTGGCACAGGCAGGCGGGCAGGAAGGAGGGCAGCCGGCGGGCTGGGCTGCACCAGCGGCCGCACAAGCCCGGGGCTGTTCGGGCAACAAGGAGCTTTCACTCCCAGGCTGTTTTTCCACCGTTGGAAAACCGGTGTGGCCGGGGTGGGAAGCGGCTGCAAACACAGGGAGCCTTTCAGGGGGGCGCGTATGTCTGCGCGGGGCTCTCCTGGCACCCGCTCCGGCCATTAATGAATTCCAGTCCCCTCCCTGCAAACACAGCCGGCCACCGGCCCTGGCCCCCACCTGTCCCACCGCAGCCTGAATGGAGCCTTGTTAAGCATCCAGCCCCTCCCCGGCTCCACACCCCTGTCCCCGGGCAGGGTTTGCTCCGCTCCTTCCTCCTCAGCCCCAGCGTCCTCCTGTGGCCGGAGCAGAGGCAGAGCCTGCAGCCCCCGGGGGCTCGGTGGTACCCCAGACAGGCCGGAGCACCCCCTCCTGCACACCCAAAATGCGGCTGGCTGTCCTGGGGATGCTCCACGCTGGGGTAGGAGCCTTTGGAGCATCCACCCACCAGCTCACATGCCCTCCCACACAGCCAGGAGATGTCTCCCTGCCCCAAAACCCCCTCGTGTCCAGGGCTGGTTCTCTCTGAGCTGAGCTTTCCGAGCTCTTCCCTTTGCCGGGGCCTGGAGTTGGCTCCTTCAGCCTCCTACGTGCTGGGAAGGAGGTGGGAGATGTTTTTGTGCTGATATGTCTATTAAAGCACAAAGGAGAGTCCAAAGCAGCCTTGCTGAGCCCCGAGCACTCCGAGAGCCCGCAGCTCAGAGCCCCCCTGAGCGGAAGGGGATCCCCCCAGGCTCTGCTCCTCCAGCCAGAAAATTCCCTGAACACCAGAAAAGCAGCAGCTGGAGAGGCCAAACGAGCCGTGTTTTCAGCTGGAGGAGCCGGGGAAGAGGGCCAAAGCGTCCCGGAGCCGGCGCGTGTGCGGCGGCTGGGGCGGCTGCCGGGGCAGAGCCCGCTCGCACAGAGCCCTCACTTGTTTGCCGGCCCCAGGAGCAGCCGCGCACACCCGGGGCCTTGCTCCCAGACCCCTCCTTAGAGCTTTTGGCTCATCTCCTTGTTTTTTTCAATGCACAAAAAAAAACCCCAACCCCAAACCCAAGTGACACTGCAGTCTATAATCTGCTGGCTGCTGGCTGGCTGCTCGGAAATTGTGACGGAGGCTCCTCTCGCCTCGTCAACGCCTTTCAATCGGCTTGGCAAGGCGCGGATGGTGATTTCCTGTGGGACGCAGCAAGCTGGGAATGTCAATTGTTTTTATCTGGGGTGAGTGGGACATCCGGGGTGTTCAGGCCAACCCACGTCCAGGACATGGGGACCTGTTGCTCCCCAGGACAGGAGAGGAGGGGCCAGCTTGGGCATCTGCACCCAGGGATGAAGGGCACAACGCTCTTATGGTGTGATCATGGCGCCCTTAGATCACTTGAGATAGGTGCGTTTGGGGCATGGGAACTCATCCTCGTGGGATGATCCCAGCAGTTCACCTGAGCTCACAGATGGGGATGGGTGCCTGGAAGTCCCTGCTTGCTCCAAGTGATGGATCAGGATGGGGCACACTGTCCTATGGAGGCTCCACCAGAGAAAAATGCATTAAAAAAAAACAAAACAAAACAAAACAAAATCCATGGTTTCTGCATCTTTTCCAAACTGGAGGGCAAGGAAGAGGGAAGATGAAGATGAGAAGCTGCAGGTCCCTTGTGAAAGTGAAATGTTACAGTAGCTTCACATCCTGGCTGGGCTGATGAGGGAGGAGGAGAGTGGCCCTGAAATAAAGCAGGAATTTGGGAAGACAAACAGCAGTAACTCACATGGCTCTGCTGCTGGAGAAAAATCCCAGTGCCTCCTGGATCCAGGAAAGGGTCCACCACTCCCCTAGGCATCTGCACCTCTGGGAGCTTTTTATTATTAGTATTTTATGAGAGAAGAAGAAAAACATTTCTGGCAGCTTTGGGAGACTGAAGGCAGGACAAAATGTGCTGGCTGCAGGAGCTGGTGCCCCCTGGCACACTGGAAAACAAGCTGGTCTTGCTGGAGCAGCCCCAAACCCTCATCCCCAGCACCCACAGCGAGACGCTGTGGGCATGGGAGCTGCTAATGGGTCCAGCCCAGCCAAGCTTTCCCTCCCTGTGAGAGCAGCCACTCAGTACTCATCTGTAAAACATTCTTTGAATTAGAGGAAGCCACTAAGATGTAGCAAAATCCCAGTGGGAGCTGGACCATGGAGCATGCACAGGGAACCTCGAGGGGAGCCAGCACACAATGTACATGTGTGCCACAACCACGTGTGCCTGTGGTTGTGCAAGGAGCAGGAAAATTCCCTTTTCTGCTGAGCCACCTCTCTCCTGCTCACTGAGCCCCAGGACAGGGCTGGGAGCCCCAGCACCCACCACCCTTGGCCACTGGGCAAGGCTGGTTTTGCTGGGACCTTGGGAAGGAAGTAGCAGGTAAGGGAAGGACAGAGCCCTGCAGAGAACAGCACAGCTCCTCTGAGTCACTGGCTGGGCTGAAGAGGACAAGGAAGCCAACATGCCCCATGCCAGCAGCAGGCATGAGGGCCAAGGAATGAGCAGGCACCCTGACAGCCTTGCCCTGGGCTGGGCAAAGGGCTCAGTGTTACAGCAAAGGCCAGATATTTCCATGGTGCCATTTCCTCCCTGTCCGCAATGGGTGGGGTGATGGTCCTTGCAACACCCACATCATCCTCCCAGACCACAGGGGAAAACTGTGGCACTTTTTTCTGCTGCCAGCAGCAGGAAATGATTTTTTTGTGGTGTCCTGGAAAAGGAGGTCTCCCCATTCCCAAAGGGCTAAGAACTTCCCCCATGCAGGGCACTGCAGGGCTCAGCTCTGAAAAAAATGTGAAAATCTAAAACAGAGTGCTCCAACTTGGTCCCTGCCATGCCAACTTTTGCCATCACCTCTACGGATGGTCCCCTTCCAAATCCTCAGTGACTGTGGCTGTCTTGCAGGGTTGGGTTTTCTCTTGCTGCACCACCCTGTGAGCAAAGCCCACATTGCCCAGTCCCACCCTGGTCATCCCACAGAAATTTGGGCAAGAGGAAAATACAACCAGGGAAGCAGTGGTAAGAGCAGATGTGGGTGTTTATCCCCAGACCTCGCCATGCAGAAGATTGGTTTCACCACAGCATCCAACATCCACCCCTGCTTCCTCCAAAAGAGATCAGGGGCTGGGACCCTGAGAGCCAAATTCCTATCCTTGTTTGCCCATGGCACCTCAGCAAGACAGATGTGGGACCTAAGTGTAGGTCAGCAACTGGGTGGATCTGATAAGTGCTCCAGTAAAGCCCAGCAAGAAAACTTCACACATAAAAACTCCAGCGGAGCCTGTGACTACATATGGACTGAAAATGTGCTTTTGCCCCCTTGTCCCTGACATAGCCTCCCCAAACATTTCCAGCTTACAGGGCTGGAGTGTTTATGCTTAAACATAAGAGTTTTGCCACAGGCTGGGCTGGAGCCAAGCAGGATGGGTGGCTGCACGCCCCAGCCACACACATTTAACATGTGTGAGATGCACATGCAAGCATTGAGTCAGCTGAAGACTAAAACTGCTCTAAAATTAAGCCTCGCCACTCCCTGTACTCTTAATCCTGCACTCTCCTGCCCCTGCCCTGTGACACAGTCTGTCATTTCATGACCACATGCCATTGAGCTGAGTCCTCCAGGACTGATGTATGCTGGGTGTTGAACGTGTTCCAGCTGCATCTCCAGGCACCCACTTTGAGCCGAGGTTTCCGTACACTCTCACGTCCACATATGGATCACTGGCACTCATGTTTATTCCTCCAGCACTGAGGAGAAACACAGTTTCTTTAATCAGAAGGTGCTGAGGCCCTGGCACAGGTTGCCCAGAGAAGCTCTGGCTACCCCATCCCTGGAAGTGTTCCAGGCCAGGTCGGACAGGGCTGGGAGCAACCTGGTCTGGTGGAAAATGTCCCTGACTATAGCAAGGGACTTGGACTAGGCGAGCTTTATGTTTCCTTACAACCCAAACCCTTCTAGGATTTCTTTAGGATAATCAGAAAAACAGACTGCCCCAAGGGTCTTTTTAGGTTGCTGGACACCAGCTACCTGTCAGACAGCAAACAAGGGAAGGGCTGATGGATGGGCTTGGGATGCTCCATAATCACAGCACCCACCCGGACAGGGCTTGCAGGAGGTGTCCCTCCCCGCCTGACCTTTCTCCCTTCTCTCCCCAGCCTCTTTCTTTGGGGACAGCTTCGTGGAGATGCCGCTGGCAGATGCCTCGCGCACGGTGCGGCTCCACCTGCAGCTGCTCACCAGCCAGGGGAACGGGCTGCTCTTCCTGGCTGCTGGCCAGCCCAACCACCTCCTGCTCCAGCTGCAAGCCGGCCGCATGCAGGTCAGCACCTGACCCTCTCCCTGGGCTGGGGCCTCTGTGTCGTGGCTTCATCCTGCGAGAGGATGAAGGAGCAGCCCAGCTGCCAGGACCCCTGACAGGGGATGCCAAGAGGAGAGTGGACATAGTCTCAGAAGATTTGGTTAAATACAGAGAAACAGGTTCCACCTGGGGAAGCTGTTCACCCAGTGCCTGGGCGATGCTGGGGGTGGTTGTGGGGACACCCTGACACTGGCACATCATGTGGTCAGACACGGTGCACAGCACCCTCAGGTGTGAGGAGGTGAGACAAGAGGATCCAGGGAAAGAAGAGATCTCCCTTGTCCCAGCCGGAATGTGGGAAGCAATCAAGACAGAGGAATAAAATTCCCTGTTGTGGTTATGGTGTTGGCATCCACGATGAAGGAAAACAGCAGGGAGCATCTGATGCACACATCCTGCCTCTTCTGCAACCTGGGCTGGGCTAGTAATCACATTAAACCAAAGCAGAAGAGCAAGCGAGCTGCTGGCCAGAGGTGTCCCTAATGCAGGCCATGTGTCTCACCAGCTAACCCTCTACTTAGGCAGGCTCCAGGCTGCTGCCCACGAGGAGCAAAGCCTGCTATTTCCCCTGCCAGTTCCCAGGGAAAGGGCTGGAAGCAGCCCAGGTTGCAAGGACGGAGGGCAGTGGGCAAGACAGAGCAGAGGAGGAGGAGCCAGCATCTGGCAGGGCTGCTCTGTGAGGGGAAAGGAAAAGCCCAGCTGTGGGACTGGGAGATGGAAGGGTCTGCTGAGAATGAGTGGAAAAGGAGAGAAATTCAGAGAGCAGGACAAAGAGGGCAGGCCCATGGGGAGGATGAAGGAGGAGCACATCCAGAGGTGGAGCAGTGAACTGAGGGACCAAAATCCCTGGTGTGGGTCTATGCTTCAGCAGGTGTTACTGGAAAGTGGAGAGGTCTCACTTGAGCTCAGGATTTTGTGTCTTTCCCTGCAGGCCAGGTTGCAGCTGGGCTCAGAGGAGGTCACCTTGCAGTCCCCAGCAGGGCTGCAGCTCAATAACCTGGCAGTGCACGACGTGGAGCTGCTGGTGGAAGATGGCAGGATGATGATGACCATCGATGGCGTCTTCAACAGCTCCGCAGACATCACAGGGCCAGCGAGGGAGCTGGACATCCAGTATGGCCTCTATGCCGGCGGGACAGGCAGCCTGGACCTGCCCTACCTTGCCAAGGCCAGCCCTCCCTTCAGGGGTTGTCTTCACTTGGTGACATTCAATGGCCTGGATGTGCTCTCCCGTCTGTCTGCTGACGGCAGCTCCAAGACCTTCTACCATGTCCAGGAAGGCTGCAGCACACAGTTCTCTGCAGAGCCAGAGGACCCCTTCGGGTTTCCGGGACCACACTCCTACATTGCTTTTCCCACTTGGGAGGCAAGGCAGGAAGCAACCATCGAGTTTGTGATAACAACAAGCATCACCCAGGCACCCCTCATCTACCATGCAGGGCTGGAGAATGACTTCTTCTACCTGGAGATCTCCAACGGGCGCCTGAGAGGGTTTGTGGAGAAGGGGAACGGCGTCATCGTGCTGCACAACAACGTCTTCATCAGCGACGAGCAGCAGCACTACGTCAAAGTCCACACGGACATCCACAAGTTTGAGATCCTGATAGATTACTATGCTTCCTCCACGTCCAACCGGGGCATCAACAACTACCTGGACCTTCAGGGAAACCTCTTCATTGGAGGCATGGATGAAAAAGCTCTGCAAAAGCTGAGGGAGCACCATCTTTCTTTCATCTCATTGTGGACCATGACCAACCACTCATTTGTTGGCTGCTTGGAGGACCTCCGGATAAACCTGCAGAGGAGGAGCCTGCAGGATGCCGTGATCACAAAGGACATCACAGTGGGCTGTGGGAAGCAGGACCACTACTGGGACTATGAGGAGGTGTATGAGCAGGATGAGGCATCCACGTCCCCACCTCCAAATGGCTTTTTGGGAGCACCAGGCCTGGTGGTGGAACCGTGCCGGCCCGACAGCAGCTTCCCACCCGCTTTTGCCAACATCAGCAGGCTGCTGCATGTCAGCCCCCTCATCGTCTCTGAAGGGGGCATGGCCTACCTGGAGTGGAAACACGCCCAGCCAACGGTAGACTTGAGCCTGGCCAACATCCGTCAGTCCCAAATCCTCTTCAGCATCACCAGTGACCCCAGGCATGGCCAGCTGGAGCTGGACATTCCTGGGTCCAGGAGCAGAAGGAAGTTCACCTTGTTAGACATTGTGAATCGGAAAGTCAGGTATATCCACGATGGCTCTGAAGGGCCCATGGACCAGCTGATGCTGGAGGTGACAGTGACCACCCAGCAAGGGGTCCCAGAGTGCCTGCGGCAGGGGCAGGTGTACCTGCTGCCCATCATGATCAACCCTGTCAACGATGCCCCACAGGTGACCTTTCCCCGTGGGAACCACATGACAATCCTGAAGCACACACGGAAACACCTGACCACCGACATCCTGCAGGTCCTGGACGACGACTCATCCTGCGATGACCTTGAATTCCAGCTGCATGGCCAGCAGATGGAGGAGGGCTACGTGGAGTTAGACTTCCATCCCGGAGTGCCCATTGAGGAATTCTCCTGCAGGGACCTGGAAGCTGGCAACGTAGTCTATGTGCACCAGGGTGGGACAAACTTACAGCTCACCTTGCAGGTGAGCGATGGCACCGTCCCGAGCCCCATTGCCACACTGAGGATCCTTGCCACTGATCCTGACATCCGCCTGCTCAATAACACCGGCCTCTCCCTCTCCCAGGGAGGGGCCGCACGCATCACCACAGCCAACCTGTCAGTGGGGACCAACGCTGTGGAACAATGGGTCTCCATCCTGTATGTCCTCACGGAGCCCCTGAAGTATGGTGAGGTCCAGAAGCAAGGGAGCATGGGAGGGGAATGGAAAAAAGTTGAGTCCTTCCACCAACAAGACCTGGAGCAAGGGCGCATCCAGTACTTTAGCACAGACCCAGAGCACCATCTGGAAGACAGCGTGGAAGAGGTGAGATTCAAAGTCCAGGTGGGGCAGAAGCTCTTGACAAACAACACCTTCCTCATAAGGATTAAAAGAGCCACCATTAAGATGAAGACCATGGCTCCTCTCCAGATGAAGAATAAGCGGCACAGAAATATCACCAGCAAGGAGCTGGAGGCAATGTTGGAAGATCCAAACTCTGCCCCAGTTCCCTTCCACTACATGATCATCCAGTCTCCCAAGAAGGGAAACCTCGAGCTGCTCGGCGACAGGCTGACTGAAGGCTTTGGATTTACTGACGAGGATCTGCAGGGAAACCACCTGAGCTACAGTGTGACCATCAGGAACTCCCAGCAAGCTGAGGACTTCTTCCAGTTCCGTGTCCACGCTGGTGAGCAGCACTCGCCTGTCTATACCTACAGAATCAGCATTGGTGGGGACCCTGATGCTCCAACTTTGACCAACATGCTCCTGACCGTGCCAGAAGGTGGACAGGCCATCATCTCCAAGGATCACTTGTTTGTGCAGAGCGTGAACAGCATGGACTACGTCTATGAGGTGATCGAGGGGCCAGCACATGGGAGGCTGGCCTGGGCTGCGTCCCATGGATGGGCCTCCAGAGAGGAGATCACGGAGTTCACCAACGACGACATCCTCCAGCGCCGGCTACTGTACCAGCACGACGACTCCGAGACCCTGGAGGATGACATCCCCTTCGTAGCTGTCAGGCAGGGTGAGGGCAGCGCCGAGTCTGAGGCTGAGGAGGTGAGGGGCGTTTTCAGGGTCTCCATCCAACCTGTCAATGACCACAGCCCTGTGCGGGCAGTGAACAGTGTCTTCCACGTGGTGCGCAACGGGCAGCACTTGCTGACCACTGATGACATCGCCTTCACTGACGAGGACTCCGGCTTCTCCGATGCGCAGCTGGTGCTGACCAGGAAGGACATCTTATTTGGCAGCATTGTGCCCGTCGATGACAGGAGCCACCAGGTCTATCGATTCACACAGGATGACTTGAGGAAGAAGAAAATCCTCTTTGTCCATTCTGGGGCTGACCGGGGCTGGATCCAGCTACAGGTCTCCGATGGCCTCCACCAAACCACAGCCCTCCTGGAAGTGCAGGCATCAGACCCCTACATCAGAATAGTCAACAACACTGGTCTGGTCATCCACCAGGGCACCCAAGGGAGCATTGACTCCTCTGTCCTCAGCCTGGAGACCAACATGGACATCAGGTCAGATGAAGAGATACGGTTCCTGATAACCACCCCCCCAAGGTGGGGCACTGTGATGAGAAGGGAGCAGCCGGTCATGGCCTTTTCCCAGAGGGACTTGCTGGCAGGAGAGATCTCCTACCACCACAACGGGAGCAGGAACACCCAGGATGAGCTCCAGTTCACTGTAGAAGCAAATGAGGTGGCAGTGGAGGACACACTGGCCATCACTGTGTTCTTGGATACCCATCCCAGTCCCTTGAGCATAGTCAACCACAAGGAGATTTATGTTTTCCAGGGAGAAGCGGCTGGGATCAAGGAGGAGGACTTACTGGTGAGTATCCCCTTCTCTAGTCATTCCCCCTGCCTGCATAACTTCCCTGGCCACCAAGCCAGAATGGCCACCCATGGGACTCCATTGTACTCCCACCTGCTCAGAGCCAAGGCCTTGTGTTCTTGTCAGGCTTTGCCCAGGGGCAGAGAGGGCTTCAGGCATGGCCTCAGTAGGTTGGTTCTTGCAGGTCATCCCACAGCAAAGCCTCGAGGGATTGATTACACAGCAGCTGGGCTGTGGGGCAGCCCAGCCTCAGTTATCAGCCCTCCCACTCATGCCTCGTCTCCCCCACACTCCCAGGTGACCCATGAAGAGATACCTGCCAAAGACATAATCTACCTGGTGAGGAGCCCCCCAGCCTCTGGCTTCCTGGCAATGCTCCAGCACAGCCAGGACGTGAACGAGCAGCCCAGCCTGGACCCCATCCAGTCCTTCACCCAGGAGGACATCAACAGTGGCAGAGTACTCTACCTCCACTCCAAGCCCAACGAGGAGCGTGATCGGTTTGTCCTGGACGTCACAGCCCGCAGTGCAGACCCTCTGGAGGGGGTGGTGGTCAGCCTGGTTGTGCTGCCCATCACCGTCCCCTTGGATGTCCACAACATCACGGTGCCAGGAGGTGGCTCTGCCACCATCTCCTTGAGCATTCCCAACGCCTACTACCCAGCTCTCAGCCTGGAGTTCAGGGTGCTCGAGCCCCCCCGGTTTGGCACCCTCCTAAGCAGCCAGCGGCCCGAGCAGAGCGGGTTGTACAGCTTCACCTGGAGCGAGGTACAGCACCCAAGGGCACCCAGCTGCCTGCTTTCCCAAGGGTTTGGGGAGAGCCCAGGGGTGGTCTCCAGCCCCCAGACACGCTGGGAGGCTGGGGAGAGCTGCAGGAGCCTTCTCCCCATCAGCAGGGATGGAGGTGTTTGGGGTGATGGGTTTGCAGCCCCTGGGGATACGGGGTGGGGATGCAGGCAGAGCACCCATGCTGGGCTCCTGCTCTGCTTCCCGCAGAGATCCCGCTCCTGTCCTGGATCCGCCCCGCAGGGCTGCGCCTGAGCATCATCCTCCCGGGATAGTTCAGGGTCCCCTCCCCAGAGGGGCCGGTGGCCTTTGTCCTCCGTGGAGGATGACCTGGCCCTTGCCCCGCAGGTGGAGCACCAGCAGATCCAGTACCGGCAGGACGGCCCCCGCTCCCTCACGGACAGTTTCACCATCCTGGCCAACGCTTCCGAGGTTTCCCGACAGAGCCATCCCCGGACTCTCTTCATCACCATCCTCCCCCGCAGCACCAAGGGGCCGCGGCTGAAGGTCAACGCCGGTTTGCAGGTAAGGGAGGACGCCAGGGGAGGGGCGGCCAGCCCAGTTTGGGTACCCCCCTAAAGCCGCGGCAGCCTCGGGGCGCCAGGGCTCGCCGCGCTGCCGCCCACAGGCGGGCCGGGGGGAGTGGGGAAAGGAGGAGCGTTTTCCGGACGGGGCGAGGCTCTGGAGGAGGCGGAGAGCGATCTGTCCGTGCTCTGTCCGCCGCTGGTGCGGGGATCGGCCGCGAGGTGGGAGCATCGCCCCGCGGTCCCAGCNTAATCCCGGCAGCTCCAAGAGTCGCTTGCCCGCGTTTCACCGGCACAGGCTGGAATTACTCAGTCATCTAGGCAGCTTTCACACCTCTCTTTACGTCCGTCCCAGAAAACGGCAGAAGGGAAGAGGTCTCAACTGCTGCCGAACTCCCAGCTTCTGCTTCCAACACTGCCCTGTCCCATTCGGGGTCACTAATGCAAAATTCCAGCAAAGAATTTAGTGGAAAACACGGAAGCACAATCACCCCCCCTCCCCTTGCACCTACTTTCACTATCCCGGGATTTTCCAGGCTGGCAGGTGGAAATCAATCTGCTCCATGGAGGATAATCACACAGTTGCCTTGGGAGGGGTTCTGGGAGCCTGGACTCGGGAAAAGATGCCCAAGGGGAAGAGGTTACCCTGCCTAGCCCTAGACACAGCCATTCTGAGGGATACCAGCAAAGATTGGGAGGTACCCCCCAGCCCCCAGCTCTATGCCTGCCCCAGTTTTCCCCCTCCAGCCCAGGAAACTTCCCACCAAATCTCTTCTGTAGACCTGCCTCAGCTGGGCCAAAATTCAGGGAGAAGTTGCCCCCTCAGCTTTTGAGTTCATACCAGCCCCTTTTCCCCAGCCCAGACATCCGGTGTAAGCAATGGCCCTTCCCCACACCAGCTATCATGCTAAGAATAAGGGTGAAAAGAGAGGAAAACCTCCTAAAAATAAACTCTGAGGCAGCAATTTGTCTGCCTTTCCGTGGGGAATCCCTTTGCACTCCGGGAAGAGCAACCACAGGTGACCAGAGGAGCTCTGGAGCTGGGAAAGGCTTTCTTCCTCCAAGGAAGGAATTGCCCCCAAGGGCAATGATGGGAGAGGCCCGGCGCCGCTGTGTTTGTGCTCTGGTAAGGGATGACTTCAGTGTTTAAAGGTCAGGCCAGGCCCGGGAGAGGGATTGCACAAAGGTTTCCAGGGATGCCGAGTCTTCGCAGGGCTGGGAGACAGCAGGCTGGGTCTCGACCCCAAAGCAGAGCCTCCTGGGGAGGAGCAGCAGTTTTGGGGCTGGATCCGAAGGAAGGATGGCTGGATGCCATCAGGAGAGAGGCTTCCACCGCCGCCCTAGAGCGCACGGCCACGCTCCCGGCCCCGCTCCGCCGCCCGCCCGCCTGCTGTCCCCGAGAGCAGAGGCGACACGCAGGCTGAGCAAACACAATGAGCCGAGCGAGCGAGCGCAGGAGCCAGGCGGAAGGCTTTAATAATTCAGGGAGGACGAGGAGCAGGGAGAAATGGGTCAGCTCCCGCAGCGCGGGCTCTGGGCGGGGAGCAAAGCTACTCCAGCCACTGTGACTGTCCTTTTCCAGTGGACAGCGCTGCCCTGGGGCTGCCAGGCCCCCCTGCTGTGCCCACAGGGAGTTTTCTTTGGCTCCAAGCCCCCAGTGTGATTGCAATTTCAGCGTCTGTGGGTGCTGGGGAAAGGAAGAAGCCCAAAAAACCCAGTGCATGCAGAGTAAAGCTCCTGTCCCGGCTGTGTATCCAGCAGTACTTCCCCCACCCTGCCTCTCCAAAGCTGTGTTTTGCAGCCTGACTCTGCCATCCCGTGGGGACTGCTGAGAGATTTAATTTCTCTGTCGGCACCCACACCCACTCAAACAATGTTTTGGGTTAGGCCAGCTGAAAACAGCAGAAAAGAGCTCATCCAGCAGAGCACCTCCTCCAGTGCCTGCCTGGGTGTTGTCTTGCAGATTCCTGAGATGCAGATTTCCAAGATCCCAGCCTCATGATGCTGTGGGATGCTGCACATCCCACCCCTCCAACCCACGTGAGCCACGGCACGGCTCCATCCATGCACCCCTTGATTTCCAGGCATCCTGAGGGCAAAGGGCAGCTCTGGGCTGTGTGGGCAGAACCTGTTTGGCAGCACAAGATTCATCCCTGTGGTCTGCCAAGACGGAGATGTGGCACGGGGTCATGAGTGGGGAAAATTGTTGCCTCTAGCTGGAGATGGGAGATGCCAGGGCTTTGGGGTGGCAACGTTTCCACGGGAGGGTCAGTGCCACTGGGTGGGAGGAAGTGGTCCTGGGAAGTTCCTCGGTGGCTCTGAACTTGGCCACATATTTGTCATTCCTGGAGGGTTTGCTGGGACAGCAGGCCTTGCTGCAGCCCTGTGAGGGGGCGGTGGGACGGGAACTGGGACAGAAACCAGAGCCAGGAGCAACACCCAGCCAGGGAGAGACAGGGCTGCTTGTGGTCACTGTGTACCCTGCAGCAGCTTGTGCACCCCACCAAAACCCCTCCCTGCAAAGCGAGGTCTCAAAGGCACCCCTGCCCCCGGGCACCGTGCCCTCTTCCCCTTCCAGGAACTGGGGAACCTGAGGCAGCCTTGCCCTCCGGCACAGGCCGTGCAGAGGCACAGGCCCAGCTGCATGGCACGTGCTGGCAGACATGGCAGTGGTGACTGGGAAGGGGCCAGATGATGGAGGAGTCAACCGGGATGCAGACAAGGCGCCCTTGTTGGGCTGGGATGTGCTCTGGCACCCAGCAGAGTGGGCTGAGCTGGGATGGGGAGAAGGGCAGAGGTGCCAGGGGCATGGCAGGGGGATTACAGCCTCTCCCTGTCCCCCAGCTGCAGGAAGGTGCCACGGCTGTGCTCAGCCCCCACATCCTGAGTGCCGAGGATGAGGACTCCCCAGCAGAAGAGGTGACCTATTCCATCCAGCCCCCAGCCAATGGGAAGGTGGTGCTGAGGTCAGCACCCGGCACCGAGGTCCAGAGGTTCACTCAGGCCCAGATAGACAATGGCCTCATCCTCTTCATGCACCAAGGTAGGGCAGGACTGAGGTGCCCCAGGCCCCCTGCACCACCCCAGGGTGATGGGGACACTGTGCCACCACAGAGGATGCCAACCCTCGTTCCAAACCCTGATGGGTTGATGGGGTGCTGCACCTCCTCTGGCCCCCACAAATGCCCAGGTCTCTGCTTTCCACAGGACCCCTGGATGGGGGCTTTGCCTTTGATCTGTGGGACGGTGAGAACCTATCTCCTGGGCACTTCTTCCTTGTCAGGGCCCAGAGAGAGCTTGTCATCAGCCTGGCCAGGAAGCAGAGCCTCACTCTCTGCCCAGGTGGGTTCCAGCACGTTCCCCATGCCCCCAGTTCCCATGGGGCCCCTTGGCCTTCCTGCCCTTGCCCAAGCACTGCTGAGCTGCCCCTGTCAGAGGCTGCAGGTGGGTGGCAAGGTGCCTGGTTGAAATCCATACTGGATGTGTCTTGCAGGTGCCCTGCAGCCCATCACCAGCCAGAACCTGCAGGCAGTGAGCAACAGCCCCACCAGCTCCAGCGCTCTGTACTACAGCATCGAGCAAGCCCCGCGCCTGGGCAAGCTGACCACCTCTCAGGGGGAGGAAATCAGGAACTTCACCCAAGCCCAGGTGAGATTTCAATTCCTCCAGCCCCTCAGAACCCTGAACACAGCCCTTCACCACCCCCAGCACAGCCTGGGGGTCTCAGTCTGACCCCACTGCCACCACAGGCACCTGATCCCAGGCAGGAGGCAAGGCAAGGCTCCAGTCGTGTCATGACTTTCCCAGCTCTGCCAACAGCTGTTAAGAGGGATTAAAAGCTGCTGCCCCAGCCTTAGATTTAGCATTGAGGGAGGCTGAGGGAGCTATAATCCCTTTTCCTAGGCCATCTCCCTGCTGCAGAGCCAGCCAGCCTGGCTGCTGCTAAAAGGAAAAGCCAAGCATGATTTTTTCAACCCTGCTCTGAAAAAACCCTTCTCCTTTGGGGCCAAATTTTGCAGGGCCCAGCAAGGGTTTTATTTTATTCCATCACTCAGAGACACATAGGTTTACCCTCCCTGGAAGCTCTTCTGTGTCCTCACCCTTGGAGGATGCTGAGCAAGCTCAACCCCTCCTCTGAGCCTCAGTTCCCCTAACAGAGAGTCACAGGATGATTTGGGTCAGGAGGGAGATTAAAGGTCACCTTGTTCCCCCCCACAATGGACAGGGACCCCTTCCACTAGACCAGGTTGTTCCTGTCAAACCTGGCCTCGAACACTTCCAGGGATGGGGCAGCCACATTCAATTCGTATCCAATTTCACATGCTGGTAAAGAAACACCACAAGCTCTCCATGATCACTACCATGCCATGGCTAGTGAAAATTCCCCTTTTCTTACTTAATTAGAGCTTGGTTGCTCCATCCAGAGCCAAGACAGGAGCTGATCAAGGATTTATTTTTTTTATTTTACAGGTGGACAGCAAGCTGATTTTCTACCAGCATGAGATGCCAGGCAAGCCCTTCTGGCTGGCCCAGGATGCCATCCGCTTCCGTGTGGTCACTCCCATGACCATCTCAGATTCTTTCATCCTCCTGGTCCTGATCTCCTTCGAGGAAAATTGTCCCCAGCGCTTGACTCAGCTTTGGAAAAATGCAGGTAAGGGTAGGATGGAGAAGCGTGGGACAAACCAGCTCTTCAGGAAGGCTTGTTTGTCTGAAGAAGACACCACTGTGTTGTTTTCCATCAGGCATCTAAAACTGCATCCAATTCCTTCTCTCATTGCATCAAACGCTCACCAACTTTCATTAGTTGATTCTTATCCCTTTTCTTGCCAGGTCTGCAGCTCACAAGGGCTCAGCAGGCTGAGATTGACACCTCGGTGTTGGACTCCTCCAACCTCCTGAGCCAAATCCTGGTCCCTGAGAGGGATGGATATGATGTTGTCTTCCTGGTGACAGAGCCACCAGCTCATGGACAGCTCTTGGTGGCCGGTGTGCCCCTGGAGCAGTCACGGCCGTTTTTCCTGCAGTCAGACCTGGCAGCAAGGCGTTTGGTGTACGCCCATGGTGGGGACAGCACCTCCAAAGACCATTTCAGGTTCAAGGCTTGGCTCCAGCCTCAGGAACAGCAGTCTGTCCGTCCTCCCCAGGATGGGGTGGTCATCTCTGAAGCGTTCAACATCACAGTGACCAGCAGCACCACGTCACCGCAGGTGGTGAAGCGGCAGGAAGTGCTGCAGGTCCCACCAGGCTCCGTGGTCACCTTGTCACAGGAGTACCTGGATGTGGCAGACCCACTGGTGCCCCCACAGGAGATGGTGTACAGCATCCTCCAGAGACCCCTCGCTGGCCACGTGGCCAGCACGCACAACCCAAGGGAGCCCATCAGCCGCTTCACCCAAGCAGATGTCAATGCTGGCCGCGTGCTCTTCGTTGCCACTGGGAGCCGTGCCCCAGGCTCCTTAGTCTTGAGGCTCTCCAGTGGCCACCACCCACCCATCCAGACGTCACTGGAGATCGAGGTGCTGCCTGCCCCGAGCACCAGTGCCAGCCCAGCGCTGCTGGAGGTGCCCCAAGACCTGAACAGGGCCCCTGTGTCCCCCCATCACCTGCTGGGCACCGCACCCCAAGGGGCAGGTAATGTCCTGTACAGGATCACCAGGGACCCCAGGTTTGGCCAGGTGCAAGTCAACCAAAAGCCATCCCGGGGCTTCTCACAGAAGCAGCTGGATCGCAGGGAGGTGACGTTCACCTTCAGTGACCTCAGGTCACCTGAGGATGACTTCCAGTTCGTGGCCATTTCGCGGGCAGGAAACAGGACTGGGGTGGTGAACGTGACTGTCCGTGCTGCGGTGAAGACCCGAGAGGGAAGCCTGTGGCCCCGGGGCACCACAGCCCTCCTGGACACCAACATCCTCGACGCCAGCGAGCTGGCCAACCACACCAAGAGCGTCCCAGTCTTCAAGGTCCGCAGGGCACCCCGTGCCAGCCGTCTTGTGAGGGTATCCAGGGATCCAACACAACCCTCCTCCCCCATTGAAACCTTCAGCCAGAGTGAGCTGGAGCAAGGGTTGGTGGGGCTGGAGCTGCTGGATGCTGGGGGCACCCAACAAGCCCTGCAGAGGGACAGCTTCGTCTTCGAGCTGGTGGCTGCCGGCGTGCCCCCAGCACTGGCATCCCTGGAGTACAGCCTTGAGCCCTACAATGCCTCCAAATCCTACGGTGTCACCCTGCTCACAGTCCCACTGGCACCCTCACCCCCAGTGCCCCACGGCACGGCGCAGAGCAGCCCCAACGCCAGCGAGCTGGGCATGCCTCCCACTCCCTGGCTGGCCCCCAGTGCCACCACTAGCCCAAGCCCCAGGGCAGGGGGCACCTTCCTCAGCTTCATTGAGGCCAACATGTTCAGCATCATCATCCCCATTTGCCTCATCTTCCTCCTGCTGGCGCTCATCTTGCCCCTGCTCTTCTACCTGCACAAGCGCAACAAGACGGGCAAGCACCACGTGCAGGGCACTCCCGCCAACAAGGCCAAGAACGGGGTCATGCCAGACCATGAGACCTTCCGGAGGACAGACCCCAGCCAAAGCATCCCCCTAACGACTGTCACCAGCCTGGAGGGCAAGGGCATAGGGCCCCCGCCCTCTGGGGCACCTCCAGACCCTGAGCTCCTCCAGTACTGCCGGACTTCCAACCCCCCGCTGAAAAACAACCAGTACTGGGTGTGAAGGGCTCAGGTGCAGTGGCACGGGACCACCCGGGTGTCCAGCCCCTCCTGCAGCACCTCCAGCCACCTCCTCCCGGCTCTCCTCCTCCTCCTCCCTGGGAGCTGGCATCCCACAGATGCAGGAGGGCCCTGGGGATACAGGGGCTGCTGCTCCAGCCCACCTTGTAGCCCCACATCTCCTCTGGGCAGGGGAGGGGGACACTGCATAAGCAATTGGAGACAGGCAAAATTCCTGAGCCTCGCTGGGAATCGCTGACTTTGGGTGCTCATTTGGGCCACCTTATGGAGGCCACAGTGCTGGGGGACACCTGATGACACTGGCCCCAGCAGAGCCACCCAGGCTGGTCCAGTGGTGGCTCCTCTGAAGGCAGCACAGTCACCACAGGTGCTTTTCACAGCTCTTGGTAAGAGAGGGAGGATGAGGAGCAGCTTGCGCTGAGTCAGGCTGGGGATGAAGCTGCCCGGATTCCCCAGGGCTAGGCGGGCTGAGACACTGGAGCAGAGGCTCGGAAAATATTCTGTGGCCAATGCCAGGGGAATTTAGGAGTCCCCACCCACTTGGAAAAATACCCGCCTCGCTCTTTCTCTGCTTGCAGTGTGCTGCATGAAGGCAATTGCACCGAGCCCTGGGGGGGTTGCACAACAAGTGCCCTTGGCAGGGAGGGGTGGCTGGAGCTCACCTGGGCAGTGTGAAACCGGAGAGGAGAGCTGAGAGGCAGAGCCAGCACGGTTTTCCACTGTATACTCCAGTATGGCAGAAGTAAACAGAATAAAAGTGCCTTTTCCAAGGTGCATCACTGTTTTCCTAAGCTGTCTCCCTTGCCAGGCCTGTTTTAAGCTGCTGAGCAACATGTAGAGGTAATGGACCATATTCTGGGCTCTTGCTCAAATTTTCCCCAGCTTGGAGTCCTAAAAACTTAAATAGAAACTGTCTGAGGGAGGGCAGAGGAAAAACTGAGAGCTAAGCTCAGGATGGGACCCAACAATAATACCCTGTGCTGCTCCAGCTGGGAATCTCATCACAGGGCACATCCTGCTCACACACATCTGATGGGAAGCTGGCATGAGCCCCCAAGGACCACGGGGGACCACTTGCACCCCTCCCACCCACGGTAAAATCCACCACATGATCCCTCCCCAAACAATGACCCTGAGTGGTCCCACTCCAGGGCTGCAGCAGAGCTGGGATGTTTGCCTGGATCATGCCAGCAGTTTTCCTGGCCCGGGTTTATAGTGCCAAACCTTTGCTGAGCAGTAAATCACACCTGCCCTGCTTCAGCTGGTGATGGCACATCTCATGAGCACCCAAAGCCATCAGGCTGCAGGCAGGCACCCCGTGTCCCCACGGCCCACAGGACAGGGCACGGTGGAAACCTGGCACCTCTGAGCCTGTTTGGCCCAAGAGAGAAGCTGATAGAGGTCTGCTCCCCACTTCCAAAACCTGCCTCCTGCCTCATCTAGAGGGAAAAATGAGGTCTCCTTCAGCTCAGAGGCAAATTACACCCTCTCCCCTCTGAAATGGGGTCAGGGTGACCGTGCTGCCCACGCCATAGCTGGGAGATTGCCAGGGCCGTGCTGCTCCCCTGAGGTTGGGACAACTTCTGCCACTGACTCCAGATCACAGCTCTGCACCTCCCCGTCTCATTCAAACACACATTTTTATTATCTCCACTATTGCCAGTGAGGCACAGGGGCTGCATCCACCTCCATCCATCCACCTGGGGCCGCCCTGGAAGCGTCACTGCATTTTCCTTCCCAAGAATTCTCATCTTGTGCCCAGGGATTAAACAGAAGGAACTTGGCCTATTTTGTAAGGAACACTGAAAGCAAACCAGGTTATTTTTAAGGCTTGTGGTTGTATTCCCGCTTCTGGGAAACATCTACTTCCTGAGGTCAGGGGAGGACAGGCAGTAACCTGGAAAACGGCAGTGTGGACGGCGGCTCTCCGGGGCCCAGCTCAGCTGGCAGGGTTTAAATCCTCGAAACTGAGGGATTGGATTATTCTGGGTTTGCAGCATCAGATGCAGCTTCAGTGCTGCTACTGCCACCCACCCACCTGAGGAAGGGCTGAGGGTCCAGGTGGGCTCCTGCCTAGACATGAAACACAAACCACAGCCCAAACAACCTCAGAAGTTTCCTGGCCAGGCCCTTCCCTGGCACCCTTCCCTGCCAAGCTGGCTATAAAGCTAGCAGAGGTTCAGGGAAGATCATGGAATGGTTTGGGTTGGAAGGGGCCTTAAAGGTCATCTTGTTCCACCCTCCTGCCATGAGTGGGGACACCTTCCACTGTCCCAGGCTGCTCCAAGCCTCATTCAATCTGGCCTGAACAGTTTCATGGATCCAAGGGCAGCCTGGGTTTCTCTGGGTACCCTGTGCCAGGGCCCCACGACCCTCACAGGGAACAATTTCTAACCAATATTCCATCTATCCCTGCCCTCTGCCAGTGGGAAGCCATTGGCCCCCTGTCCTGTCACTCCAGGCCCTTGTCCAGAGTCCCTCTCCAGGTCTCTCAGAGCCCATTTTGGCCTTTGAAAGGACTCTGAGGTCTCCCTGGAGACTTCTCCTCTCCAGGTGAACACCTCCAGTTCTCCCAGCCTGCCCCCAGGGTCCTTGGAGATCATCTTGGGAAGAAGGAAGGGGACCATAACCCCACAGCCATCCCACCTGTGACAGGCTGGATCCAAGCCCTCTCCTGGGTGAGTAAACACCAGCAGCTGCTCTCAGGTCAGGTTTCAGCAGGAGCTGGAGGCACTGGGGCTCACAGGTAGGGATGGACACAGCAGGAGGGGAAGCTGTCCCAGCTCCAGTGACTGAACCATTTTCCAGGCACCTATTCAAATGCAAACAAAGAATCCACCCAGGGCAGCTTGGATCCTTTGGCTTTGAAACTCCCCCCACCTCCCTGCAAGCTTTAGTCATGCAAATGCAGGGGTTCAACAAAGGTGGGACTTCATTATTTTATTTCCAGCAGTGCTTCAGGCCAGCACAGGAGACTGGGACCCGTGTAAGCATCACATGCCTCCAAAATCCCCCACTGCTCTGGACCACAACAGCTTCAGGAGGTTGGAACAGCATTGTCCACACTTCTGGGAGTGAGCACAGCAACTCCCTGAGCTCAGACAAGCCCACTCTTTTTTGGGGAAGCGTGGTCCCAGGGCTCCGACCTCACTGTCCCGACCCCAAAACCTCGTTGGCAGCTCTCACCAGCCCCAGGGGATGCTCCGGACTTCAGCGGGAGCCAGGAGCAGCATCCCGTGCTCCCCTCGGGGCGGCTGCCTGATGGCAGGTGATGAGGAGCAGTCTCCGGGGAGGGCAGGAGGACACCAAGGCAGGTGAAGGTGGGGTCAGCTCCTTCTAGGAGCTATGCGGAAAGCTCAGAGCCAGACCCGAGGCTGACAGCTGCACGGTGTGAGCTGTACCTCCACTCGGCTCCAAGTCAAGCGAAGTGCCCCGGGATGCCGGGAGCCCTCCCTCCCTGCTACGTGCCTGTGTGATTCGGGCCAGTCATGCCCACAGCCCGCAGAACAGGCTCGGCTGGCAGCAAGCCCGGCAAGACGGGATGGAGCCCGGGGGAAGAGCCAGAACGTCACCCTGGGAGCACCTCAAACAAACCCACACATGGACGGTGCTGGCCCCGAGAACCTGGCAGCTCTTCCACCACCTGCCCACGTGAGCTAAAGCACACGGATTTACACTGCAGGGCCAGGGGAGATTCCCAGGTCCTAGGAAAAGTATGGATTGGTGAGGATCCGGACACCAGAAGGCTTCTTCCCCCATGCCTGCCATGGCTCCCCAGCCCAGCTGAGATTTAAATTTCAGACAAATTGAGCCTGACCTCTGTTTCCACACCCAGCAACTCCAAAGCAGACAATGACGGAGGGATAACCACATCCCAGAGCCTGGGCTCCCCACCCCTCCTGCACAAACAACACACCCAGAGACACAGCTCCCTGGCAATGCAGGACCCACCTCCCTGTGCCCAACACCTTCCCAGGGACTGAAGAGAGGGAATCCGGGCTGACTCGGAGAGTGGGACAGGGTCTGAGCTGAGCATCACCCTGGCTGTGCCTAGCAGGGGGAACCTGGAAGGCTGACACACCCCCATTACAGCTGATTCCCAGCTTATTCCCTAAAACAGACACCACTGATCCCCCATAATTTCCCTGGGCTGGGAGCAGGAGGAAACATTTACAGCCACAGCCAAGGGAACCAGCTGGTGCTCGTATCTTTGCCTGGAGGAGCCGACTCAGGGTCATGCTTCGGAAATATTTGAGAAGCACAGCAATTAAAAGATTGGAGCTGGCAGGCTGAGCTGTCTCCCTCTACCCTGATCCACGCCTGTGTCCTCCCACCTGCATCCGCCCGGAATCACTCCTCTACACGGGCACATACTCATCCACCTCCCGACACGGGGGTGGCAGTGAAACCCCACTTGGCTCCGTCCCCCGAGTTGCTGCTGACCCCAAGGGGCAGGCAGGACCTCTCCCTGCTCCCCCAGGGGTGCTCCCTGCTCCCCCCTGCCAGCGTGTGCCAGCAGCCTGGCGTGCACAGCATGCCCCGTCCTGCCCGCCAGCAGCTGCACCCTGCGCTCCCCCTCGCATGGGAGGAGCTGGGCTGGGTCGCTGCGCTCCTCCGGTGGCTTATCCCGAATTATTGAGTACTGGTGGTTGGATCCATGCGGCTGACAAGTTTCTGATCAGCAGCTCTGCTTGTCCCAGCATTCCCAGCCTTCACCCTCCAGCTGTTTGGCCGGTTCCTGTGGGACCCCAGCCAATTCTGCCCACCTTGGAGCATCTTGCTGGGCTCAGGATACATGCACAGGTTGGCCCTACAGCCTGAGAGCCTCGTCTCCCAGAGCTCAGAACAAGGTTTTCTTCCCATGGTGGAGGGAGGCCCAAAGAGAAGAAGCAAGACAAGAGCTCTGGGGAGCCACAGGCAGGAACGGAGGCAGCCACGGGCTCTCTGGTGCTAGCTGCAGCACTCTCCAGGGAGGATGCTCCAGCCACCACCGCTGCTACCACCTCTCAGCCCTCCTATCAATGCTGACACGACTCACACAGGGCCTCGGCCTTGGCTTTCCCACACAGGAGCAGCCTTGGGATGTGGGAGGAGGAAACGGATCTGCTCCATGTTCCCGGCACTTCCTCTCAGCCCTCTACATGCCCTGTTTTTTTTCCTCTTGTGGGAGCAGGGAACAGCCTGTGGCACAGGTAACAAACGCAGTGACAGACACTGCTGGGGCATGAGAAGCAGTGTGTGCACCTCCAGACTCCTCCCCACCATCCTCCTGCACCCTGGGACAGCCACCGAAGTGCTCGGAGCTGGTTCTGTCCTCCAAGCCTCGGCACATTTGCAGGATGCTGTCTGAGGTGTGGGGGGCAGCACCAGGATACTGAACCCCTCATCTGACCATGGCAGACTCTGAAATGCCCACCCACAGGCAGTGAAGGCCCAGCTGCCAGCTGGCAGAGGGAAAAGGCAGGAATGCTAATGGAAGACAGGTTGCAGCCAATGGATTTGCTGTGCACTGGGAGTGTGGCCCAGACATCAGGGTACAGAGGGGGTGCATGGTGGAGCAGGGAGACCTCTGTGAGTGCTGAAGGACCATGGAGAGCACAGCTCCACCGTTGGGGAAACTGAGGCACAGCCTTCCAAAGGGGACTGTGCAGCCCACAGGGACTTTAGCCTGTCCCTGTCCCCATGCCAGGACACCAGAGCAGAGGATGAGGCACTGGGACATCTCCCTGCTCCAGCTGCACACCCCATCTTTGGGACATCCCAGGCACTGGGCTGCCATGGGGCACCCCAGGCAGGGGATCCCCGTGCCCAGACAGGTCCAGGGGAGCTGTGGGATGTTGGCTCAGCTCTGGAGGCTGCTTGCAGAGCCAGAGGCTGGCTGCCTGCCCGGGGACGGCGGTGGCAGGCTCAATCCCAGTGCCCATTGTGCTCCTGAGGGAGCAGGGCTGGGGGAAGGGACACGGTCTGGCCTCAGCGTGGGGCCAAGGCCAGCGTGGTCATCCAGAGCATGGCCAGCAAGGCTGGAGACCTGTCACTCCTGCAGGATTAGCACAGGGTTAGGCACTGTTCCCATGGCTGCTGGGCTGGAGTGGGGCCAGGGCGGGATGGGGTTGGGATGAGGAGGGAGTGGGGTGAGGCGGTGCCAAGGAAGGATGTGCTCAGGTTAGGATGAGGCTGGGGTGGGATGGGGCTGGGCAGGATGGGACCAGGGTGGGACAGGGGTGAGGTAGAATATAGCCAGGGTAGGATGGAACTGCAGTAGGATGGATGGAGTTGGGATTGGAGGGGGCCTTACTGGGATGGGAATGGAGTGGGATGGTGCCCTGTAAGGATGCAGCCTGGGTAGGATGGGACTAGCGTGAAACAGGGCCAGGCAAGGATGTGGCCAGGCTAGAATGGGGTTGGGATGGGGTTGGGGTGGGATGGGGTTGGGGTGGGATGGTACCAGAGAGTGATAGGAACGGGGTAGGATGGAGCCAAGGCAAGGGTGGGATGAGGCCGGGCTAGGATGGGACTGGTGTGGGATGGACCCAGGGTGGGATGGGGCCAGGGTGAAGGGGCCTGCCCTGGCTGTGGGATGCAGGAGGAAGCACGTCCTGCCTAGCTGGCTAGCTGAGCTGTCCCTCAGAGTGCTCGTGCCTGCAGGCTGGGGCCGGCGAGGGCTGTGGGAGGATGGAGCGCAGCCCGCAGCATTCCCAGCGTCGCTGTTAGTTTAACAATGCCCCGCTGGCCTGCATGCCGGGGCTAATTTTATCCTTGGAGCCAGGCCAAGGCGGCCCTAACTTTCCTCGCTGTGATGTATCCCAGCCATTTCCCTTTGAAAACAAAGCCCCTGTGCCAGCCCTGCTGTCTCCCAGGCAGCAGCACACTGTCCCAGGCAGGGCAGAGTGGGGCAGGACTTTCCCCTTGGGGGGGTTGTTTAGAGAGCAGGAGGGTGGTTGCTGTGGGAACCCTCCCGGGGTCATTCCCCCACAGCACAGGGATGTTCAAAGCTGGCTGGAAGCCAGGGGATGCTCAGGAAGAGCCTTCCCCGGGATCCTGGAGCAGCTCTGTTTTCCACAGACGTCTCTGGGAAGGAGGTGGGTGTTTTTTCTACCAACGATTTTATTGAAAAGGCTGTGGGGGGTATTTTTTCCCCCTTTTTTTCCTTTTTACTCCCTTTTCCCAGTCAGCAGCCAAACTTGAGAAAGAGATTTCTCTTTGCCTCTGTGCATCTAGTTAAAAACAGATCGGTAAAAATGCTGCAGAAAAATGGAAAATATTGAAAATATCTCGTGACAAACAAACAAAAAAAATCTCTTCCAAATAAAGATCTCTTTTCTTCTCTCTCTCTTTTTTTTTTCCTATCAGAAAAGCTTTTAGTGTGCAAAATGTCGACCGCTTGGATTTCTTCTCCCAGTGGGCTGGGATGCACCCACCCCTGCTCCAAGGAGAGTGGGTTTTCAGAAAGCTAAAAATCACTGGGCAGAGACCCCAGCACCGTTACCTCCACGTCCATCCCTCTTGTGACCCCCCGCCACGCTCCCGCCAGACCCGTGGCAGGGTGGGAGGCCCCCAGGGAGAGAAAGAGATGGCACGGCCAGCCCGCGGGCGAGCCCTTCCCTGCCAGCCTGGGAAGGGGGAAGAAAGCCCAAAGTCATTTGGTCACTAGATGATGAGTCCCCGTCGGTTCCCAGCCTGGGGGCTGTGGGCACGGCGGGGAGAGCCCTCAGAGGTTGTCGTACATGCGCAGCGTCTTCTCCAGCTGCTGGCTGACGCGCTGGTAGAAGACGATCTGCTGCCTCAGGTAGGACTGCATCATCCTCTTGAAGTCGGCCACGCGCCGCTCGTGGAAGTGGTTCATCTCGGCCTGCAGGGCAAAGCCCACCACGCGGCAGCGCTTGCGGATGCCGTCCGCCTCCTCCTGGTCCATCCTGCCCTCGTCGCTCATCCGCTGGCTCTCCTTCACCTTGGCGAAGGCGCCTGGTGAGGCAGGGAGCGGCGTCAGAGGATCCCTGCCTGCCCTGGGCAGCCCCGCTCCATCCCATCACCCCCAGTACACAGACCTGCCCCATGGAAGGGAGGGATCTGCCTGCATCTCCCTCCCCCGACCCATCAAAGCAGGCAAAGACCAGGAGCATTTTCCCTCTGGACTCTGGCATCCCCAGCTCTTTTTCCACCCCATCCCTGAGCAGTCATGTACAGCTGGTTTTGGAGGGTCTGCGCTCCTGGAGTGCTGTGACTCAAGGCTTGGGGTGCAAAGTTGATGTGAGGCAGTGTTAGCACAGTCAAGCATCCCAGCCAAGCCTGCTCTCCAAATATTCAGTGCCATTCCATGAATGGGGGTCAGGGGCAGCCCTGTGAGACCCCAGCCCAAGAAGCAGTGAACCAGGATGTGGCAAGGGCATGTGGTGCTGTCTGGAGCTCGGCTGGGAAAACATCTCCCACTCCCAGAGGCAGCTGATGCTCTGACACCAGTTTCTCCCTCTCCTTACATGTTTTTTTACAGCTCGGTTTCGAAAGAATCCTGCCTGGCTCCAGCCCTGCATTCCTCCCCCTCATTAGCACAGAGGCTAAAAAACTAAAAACAGGATCTGGCCCGCACTGGGCTTTTTTCCCTTCTCCCTGCCCCTTGCCGGGAGCACCAGACACGGGGTTACAGCGCTCCCGCTGCGCCAGCCCTGCTCCCAGAGGGGGGGAGGAGGAGGAGGAGAAGGAAGAAGCAAAGTTTGGAGGCCAAATCCTGCCTTCCGCTCTGCCCACGCGGCCCCGCTTCCGGACGGGATCCAGCCCCTCTCCATGGGTAAACAACACTCAGAGGAAAGTCAGGGAAGCTGCCCGGGCAGGATTGAATCCTCCCTGTCCCCTTCACCTTCCCAGCGTCCCTCAGAGATGTGCAGTGATGCACAGACATCCCTGCATGCTCGCACACAGACAGCCCTGGCCTCACCCTGGGGAAAACCTGTCCTCCAGACTCTGGGGACACAGGTGTGGGTGTCCCCGCCCAGCTGCCCACAGCAGGGAGTGTGTGGACTTTGGCCCCACACCGTGTGCAAAAGGACACCGAGCCCTCCCTGCCTGCCGCCTGCCCCAGGGAGAGAACTGCAGACACTTCTCCCCCACTCTGATCCCACCAAATCCAGGGAACCAGGACGAAAGGCACATGGGCAGCTCTGATGCTCTGTGGGTGCTAACCCCCTCCTGCTGGGCTTGGAGGTCAGGGACATACTCCTGAAAAGTGCCACCCTGGTTGTCCCCAGAGGTTCAGTGTCTCCTCTATCCCACAGCCCTACACAGCCCCCTCAGGCCCCCTGACCGACCCAAGGCCATGTCCAGCCATGTGCCAGCCCTGGGGGAGCAAGCTCCAGTATCCCTGCTGGCCACCCATCCACTGCCTTGGCAGGAAGGGAGGATGAAGAGGGACGAGTGGCAGTGGGTGGGGATGCACAAAGAGGTGCCAGGCAGGTCACTCCAGAGCCAGTGGCAGCAGTGCTGGCTCCTGCTCGTGGTCTGGGGGAAGTGACATCCGTGCTGACCCTCTCAGCCAGTGCTTTGGGTAGCACCAGCAGTAGGTATGGAGTCCACGGCATCACTGGGGAAGACTTTGGACCCAACAGCCCCAGCAGGGTCTCCCAGGCTGGGGTGTCTGGAGGGCTGTGCCAGCAGGGACCACACTGCGCCCCTAAGAGGCATAGGAAGTGGTTCCCATCCCCATTCCCATTCCCCATTCCCTTCAAGGCCCAACAGAGGATATCCTCATTGCACACCCATCCCACTTGCCACACCATTCCCACTGACATGGGGCCATTCCTGGGGAGAAGAATGCCTCCTTACCTTTCTGCAGGTGGATGATGTCTGGGAAGTTGGAGAGGAGCCCTTGGTACAAGGAGAGAGTGTCCAGCATGAGGAACAGGTCGTTCTTGGGCTGCTCAGCGAACATCTCCCCCACAGTCTCGTACGTCTTGCCCGTGTGGGAGATGGCATTGTTGAGGGCATCCAAGCTGTAGGGAGGGTCCATGTGGAAGGAGTGGCTGATGGCTTGGAAGGCATTGCCCAGTTTCTGGAACTCCTTCCGGAAGCCCCCCACGTGCTTGCGCACCAGCTCCGACGCCACGTTGGTCAGCTGCAGGACGCTGTCGTCCATCTTCTTGCTGAAGGCCTTGAAGGCATCCACACGGTCTTCCACATCCTGCAGGTCCTGGTGCTCCGTGGGAATCTGGATGGTGAGAAGGAAGCTGGCGCCCACCATCTCGTCCTTCTCTGCCCGGCGTTTGCCCAGCTTCCACTGCTTCTCGTCGCGGCAGCAGAGGAAGTGCTGGAAGCCCTCGTACTGGGAGAGCACGGGGTGGCTGGTCATGTGTTCCATCCACAGGATCAGCCGCCGCTTGCGCTTCTCAATGAAGTCCTCCTCGAAGCGGCCGGTGGCCTGCTTCTCAGGCAGGTGGGGCACTGAGATCACCGTGAACTTGTGCAGCAGGCGGTTGTAGAGCCAGTCGAAGTGCTTGTAGCGCCGGTACACGGGTGAGTTAATGTTGCTGGGAGTCAGCTTGTAGGAGATGTAGCTCTTGATGCCCTTGAACTTGGTTTGCCTGGTGGGGTCCTCCACGGAGCAGATGAACGGGTGGGGGTTGGCCCTCCACTGCGGGCCTCTGGAGCCCATCTCGATGCAGTAGGTTTCAGCGATCTTGGACATCAGGGGCACATCACCCAGGATGAAGGCTTCCACCCCGGAGCGGACGAAGCAGGAGAAGCGGTTGAGGTTTCTGCCCACCACGCTGCCCCTCTTGGAGGAGCTCATGCTGTCCTGCCTCTCCAGCGCCGGCTTGGGCCGGTACCCGGCGTGCTGGTGGTGGCCGTGGGCCGCTGGGTACTGCAGGCTGGGCGAGGGGTGCCCGTTGGTGCCCGGCGCGCTCTGGGGCTCCTCCACCACCGTGCACGCATCGTCCCAGTCATCCCAGTCATCGTCATCATCATCCTCAAAACTGCCCTGGTAGGAGATGCCGGGGTTGGGGGATGCGGAGTACAAGGAGGAATCGTGCCCGGGGGAGCCGACGGGGCTGCTGGAATAGTCCGTGTAGTTGGAGCCCGAGCGGGAGCGGAGGATCTCGACATAGGAAGCGGGGAAGAGGCCGGTCTCCCCACGGCTGTTTTGGCCCTGTAACCAGCCGTCCAGGGAGTTCTCGCTGAAGATGACGAGCTCCTCGTTCTCCTGGATGCTGATCTCCTCTTTGTTTTCGCTCTGGAAGTTGTAAAGCGCTCTGGCTTTCAACGCCATGGCCGGTGCCGAGTCGAGAAGAGGGGGGGAGCCAGCGGAACGCAACCCCCCTGGCCAAAACACCCCCCCCACCCCGGCAATGCCGCGGGCTCGCACGGCTCCGGGATCACCAACACGCGCTGTGGGAAACGGCTTGGCCGCTTTCCCAAGAAAATAAAAAAAAAATTAAAAAAAAAAAAAAAAAGGTGGAGAAGAAATCCCTTACGAGGTGACGCCAATGTCCCTAAGTCCAAGTGACCCCCCCCGATCCCGGCGCCCCAGTTAAAAGGAACATTCCCCGTTTAAAAACGTCATTCCCTGGATAAAAACAAGATTCCCAGTCAAGCGAGCGGCGTTCCCCTGGCTCCTCCGGGATATGAATCCCGGCCGGCCCGAGAGCCGGGTTCTGCCATGTCCACGCAGGGTTTATCTCTCTGGGAGGCTGATCCCGAGGTTTCACTCTCCAGGAGGAAAACCCCTGGCTGCCAACGAGGAAATAAATCCAAAGCTATTTTTCTCGGGGCTCCTGTGGATAAAACACCCTACATTTCCCGTCGGTGGGCGCTGGGAGAGCGCCGGGGACGACCCCAAACCTTGCCCAACCTCCCGGTGATGCCGCGATTTTGCAATTCCTTTTCGAGCCGACTTTCCCGATGGCTGGCGGGGTTTGGTTTTTCCCTGAAATCCGTCAATCTCACGCAGGACGGAGGCGGCGCCGGTGCCGGTGCCGGTGTCGGTGTCGGGGCCGGTCCCTGGATATGACGGGGTAGCGCCGGGGCCGCTCCGCCGCCGGGGCCGCTCCCGTTGCCGAAGGGGTGGCGGAGCCGGCNCAGGAGGCGGCTGGACTACGTGAACCATGCCAGGAGGCTGGCGGAGGACGACTGGGCAGGGGTGGAGAGCGAGGACGAGGACGGAGGAGGGGAGGATGCGGAGGCAGAGGCGATGGACGTGGATGCCGGCAAAAGGCTGCCCAAGCGCTACGCCAATCAGGTGAGGAGCCATCGGGATGGGGCAGGGGTGTGGGGTACTGTGAGCCCCCCTCTGGGGGCTGAGAGGAGGGTGAGCTGCCCGGCTTGGTGCTCACAGAGAAATTGTGCTTCGCCCACCTCCAAAACATGCTGGGTTCCAGTGACAGACACGTGGAGATGGGATGTGCTTTAGAGTCACTTAGGCTGGAAAAGACCTCGAAGGTCACTGATTCCAACCATTAGCTCTGCATCACCGTGTTCCCCGCTTTAGGAGGTTTCAGCTCAACCAGCAGAATGAATACCCTGTTAAGCAGTATTCAGATAAAGATCTCTGTCTTTCCCTGCCTTTGGAAAGGAAAGAAGGGCAAACTCAGTTGGGTTTTATCAGCCTGGGTGCTGGATCAGTCCTAGATAGCACACAGGCAAACTCCAAAGAGGTCAACTTGTCCAGACTCTTTGCTCCTTAACATTTTGGTATCTCTAAGCCCTGCTATGTTTTTAAAAATAAAGTGCTGGAGTGGGGACCAAGGTGTGGGGTGCCCAATGAAGGGTCACCAAAGGTGCAGGGTGCCCAGTCAAAGCATCTGTGAGCCCTCTCCTGTGGTCTGAAGCCCAGTCAGGAGCTGGAAAGCAAGAGAAAGACTTGGGGAAGAATTTGTTAGGCAGGTTTGACTTCATTAGAGGGCAGGGAAGGAGCCTTTTGGGGGTGACAAGCAGTGCCAGCTGCCTCTAAAGCACCCAGTGTGGCTGTCAAAGCAAAGTCCAAACCTCCCTGCTTTACCTTTGAGCTGTTTGTTGTCCATAACTTCAGGAGACTTGTCACTGACTGGTTCTTCTCCCTGGACTCTCCACAGCTGATGCTGTCAGAGTGGCTAGTGGATGTCCCCTCAGATCTGGAGCAGGAGTGGGTTGTGGTGGTGTGTCCCGTCGGGAAGAGGGCTCTTGTCGTGGCCTCCAGGGTAAGCGGGCTTCCACCAGCTGCTAAAGGACCTGTACCCGTTCACAGCCGACATAAAACTGGCTTCATTGGGTTTTTTTCTCTCCTTTTCCCCTCACAGGGCACAACAGCAGCTTACACCAAGAGTGGCTTCTGTGTCAACAGGTTCCCATCCCTGCTTCCGGGGGGAAACCGGCACAACTCAACCAGTGACAAAGGTACGGGTGTGAGGAGGGATAGAGAGAGGGGAACTGCCTGGGGTTTGGGTGTGCTGACAGGCCCAGTGCTGTTCCTGCAGCTCCCCCAAATCCCACAGCCTTTTTTGTGCTGGGGGTGGTCAGCTTCAGGCCTGTTTCTGTATCTCTGGAGATAAATAGATGGTAACAGTATCAGATTGTATCACAGTATTGTTTGGGTTGGGTTGGAAGAGACCTTAAAGCTCACTCATCTTGTTCCACTGCCCTGCCAAGAACAAGCAACCTTCCTCTTCCAGGTTGTTCCAAGCCCTGTCCAGCCTGGCCTTGGGCACTTCCAGGGAAGCTGCTCTGGGCAGTCTGTGCCAGGGCCTCAACACCTTCACAGGAAAGAATTTCTTCCTAACTTCTAATCTAAAATTGTCCTTTTCCAGTTTAAAACCTCTGCCCCATGTCCTGCCACATCTTTTAATAAGCATCCTGTTTGACACTCTTAAACTCTGACATCCTCTCTGTCCTCTAACAAAGACCTTTGTATGGTGTCATCTTCCTTAATATCTCTTTGAATTCTTTTTTTTTTTTTTTTTTTTTTCCCTGAAAAAAGAGGCTTATTGTCTGGCAAATGCCATTTTCTAAAACATGCCCTTGCTTCTTGTGCCTCTGACTGGTCCCTTGCCTTGTGGGACTCCTCAAGCTCAAGGCTTTTTGTGGTTGCAGTTTCTGTTAGCAGAAGGGGATCCCTCTGTGCAGTCTCACATCAGGGCAGGATTAATGTGGGAGAGCTGGTATTTTCCAGCTGGGTTGGGCAGTGTTTGGAGCAGGTGTGGACCTCCCTGTATTTGTTTGTGCAGTGTACAGCATCCTGGACTGCATCTACAACGAGGCCAAGCAGACCTACTACATCCTGGACGTGATGTGCTGGAGAGGACACCCTGTGTATGACTGCCAGGTACTGGGTCCCTGCCTTCCCCAGTGTTCCCTGGGCTGCTTTGCTCCAGCACTGCAAAAGGCAGATATTTCTCCCAAGCACCAGCATCTGTACAGTTTTAGGGCTGCTGAATAGCTGTGTGCATGTTTTGGGGGGGAAGCAGCAGGGTTTGGGATGCTGTTTCTGCAGATGAAGTCAGGTTTGTAAATCTCCAAAGTGAGTGCAGAGGAACAAAGACACTCAGCAGATGCTGTCAGGTGATGTGTGGTGGTGAATGGTCACTAACTCTGCCTCCTTTCGCAGACTGACTTCAGATTCTTCTGGCTCTCCTCAAAAATCCAAGAGGAGGAAGGGCTGGGAGAGAAAAGCAGGATTAATCCGGTAAGTGCTTTTGTACTGAGGAGGAGGCTGGGGGGGTAAGCTCTCCTGTTCAGCAGGCTTCAGCAGTTTCTTTCACAAGAGGAAGCTTTTTTCCTTTTTTTCCTCTCCGCTCACAGATCAGGCTTCAAAGTGTAGCTCTGATGAAATGGGATGCCATGGTCAGGATGTAAATAGAACCACTGCATATCGTAAATGAGCTCAGTGGGGTTTTTCCCCCCCATCCAGAAAGTGCTGAGGGAGTTCACACTGCAGGGTATCAGCTAACTTCCATGCTGTTTTTAGCTTTCCCTTGTAATGGAATGGAAAACCAGTGTGGTTTCTTCAGGAGCAGTGTTGGTTGGCAGCCTGACTACAATGGGATTTATTCTTGCAGTCCTGTGGGTTTGTAAAGCTTTAAGCCTTCCCTCTGTTCAAACTGATCACTGAAGTTGTTGGGATGAATGCTGGCTTGCCACCCAGAGTCCCTGCTGAGCCAGAATAAAAAGTCTTGCTTTGAAGGCTTACACACGGGGGTCAGACCTAGGGTCCACAGCAGCTTGGAACGTGAGTTTTGGGCACAGGCATGAGAGATTTGTCTGCTCAGACATGGCCAAGCAGAGCAGCTCCTGTGAGCTGAGCATCTCAGTGATAAATGGGGCTGACTGCAGTGTTCAGAGTCTGTCTGTGTGTTCAGAGAACATCCTGTCCTGACTCCCAACAGGAATATCCAGAAGATAACTACCTCATGAAGGGGGGGTTGTTTCAGCTTTCATTTCCTGGGTGGAAAGATTGGCTTGGCTGAGCCAGCAGCCTGGAGCAGACACACGTCTGCTTTGCATCCTGCCCGGAGGTCACCATTTTCTATTTTGGTTAGAAGAGCATCTCTGGGTCAGGGCTCCTGGAAAGTCCTTCCTGCAGTCTTAAGTACTTGGGAAAAAAGGTATCAGGAGTAGAGGGAGCTGTTCTTCACCCTTTCCTTCTTACACTGGATCCTGCACCAGAGGAACCCTTCCTTCTTAGCTGCCTGCACACCAGTGCTGATTCAGCAGCTTGTTCTCCTGTAGACCAGAGAGTTACCTCTTCTAACCTTCTCTTACTCTTTCAGTACAAATTTGAGGGCCTGCAGAACTTCCCTTGCTCCTCGGACAGCCTGTGTGAGCTGCTGGCTACAGACTTTCCCTTTGAGGTGAGACCACACAGGTGGGGGCCTGGACCCCAGCCTTAGCAACAGCTCTGCCAGTGCTGGGAGAGGTGCATCCCCTCTCCTTGGGAATTTGCTCCCCTGAGGCTGCAGAAAGCTTGCCAAGTTGCTGTTTCCTGTGTGTGGGATGGATGCCCTTGTGCCCATGTTTGATCTGTTGCCTTTCACCGACCTCATTCAACCACACAGATGGGCAAGAGTTAAACCACGGCACTCCCTGAGTTTGTGCTGCCCTTGCTGCAGCTGGCTGTGTCTGAAAGAGCCTTTTGGGATGAGAAGACACTCGGGCTGCCTCCAGAAGCAGCACAACTCAGATTCACATGGCAGTGTGATGGCCAGCTGACCTTTTTAGGGCCAAGACTGGTACTGACCACTGCCGTGGGTGGGCTTGTGTGCATTTCCTTGGTGTTGGGTGTTTCCTACAAGGCACCCGGCTGTTTTGTGGGGAGGAAGAAGAAGGGTGGTGGTAAGATCCCAATGGTTTCTGGGGCATTTGGGTGTTCAGGATGGGTGCCTGAGGTGTACTGGAGCTGGGGGCAGTTGGCTGTGACAGAAATAACTGAGCAGGACACCTGTGTTTGTTTCATCAGCTTTGAAAGTAGAATCGTACAAGATTGAGTGGAAAGGACCTGCTAGTAGCATCAAAATCCGACTCTGGCCCTGCACAGGACAGCTCTAAGAATCCCACCCTGGCCCTGAGAGTGTTGTCCAAAGGCTCCCTGAGCTCTGGCAAGCTTGGGGCTAATGACTGCTGCTCTGGGGGGCCTATTCCAGTGCCTGACCACCCTCTGGGGGAAGAACCTGTTCCTAATATCCACTCTAAACTTCCCCTGACACAGCTGTTGCGCTGTTCTGTCCACTGGGGAAGGGCAGGACAGGCAGATCCAAGTGCCCCCAGCTCAGTTCCCTGTGGTTGTGAGCAGTGACTTGCAGGCCCTTGTGGAATCAGCTCTGGCTGCTTTTGCCTGCCCCTGGTTGACCTGTCACTGCAAGGGAAGGGGATGGAGTAGGCAGTGGCTTTCCAACCCAGTGACAGTGACAACATCTGTGAGCCAGAAGCTCCTCCAGTGGCTGCAGCTGTTCCTGGGAGTGCCCAGGCTCAGCCCTACGTCAGGACCAGCCTCCACAGAGATTTCTTGTCCCACAAAGCCAAAAGCCACGTTGATGTGACAGTGCCTCTCATGCTCTCCCATCCCGAGATAGCCATTAAAATAGGTTTATTAAGTTAAATAGGTTAAAATAGGTTTATTAAGCTAAGGGCATTAACTTGGCTGTGAATGCTGACTTTGCTTTCTGCTTGTGAAAGCCAGGACAGTCATCAGAGCAAGTTGGAAAGTCCCCATCCTGCTGACCTTGCCAGACCCTGCTCTGAACATGGATTGAAGAGGCTTCCCAGCTTTCTTGCAGCTGGCTTGCTCAATAATAAATGCCCCAAGTGCCTCCATAGAAACAGTCATTCCTGGCTTTCCCGAGTAAAGTCTTCATTCCTTCCTGAGGCATCTGCTCCCATGAGGAAAGGCTGAGGAGCATTTGCCCGCTGCAGTCAGAGCAGCAAACATCTGAGCTGCAAAGGAGACTCTGGAGCAGGAGATGGAGCTGAACAGGCTCCAGCTGTGATTTACCCCCCCAGGCCCTCTTCTATATGAGGGTGTGACCCCAAGAAGCAAAACGTGGTGTACGTTGGCTCAGAGCACCTACACCACGGGAACCGCAGTGCTTTCTCCGGGAAGAAGGGAGCTGTGGGTCTCTGCGGTGTGCCACAAGAGGGAGCCCAAAAATCCCCAAAACACCGGCAGGGAACAGAATAAACTCTGCAGGAGGCAAAATACATCCTGACTGTGGATGAAGGGTGACAGAGGTGGGCTTAGGTCTGGACCCAGCATCTTTTGATCCTGACAGGATCCTGTGTGTGTGGTGGCCACAGTGCTTTCAGATCTGGGTCTTCAGAGTTAATCTGTACCCTCGGAGCTGGGGCCTGATCCACTCTATGCAGTGGACTCTTATTCCCTGGAATTCAGTAGACTTTGGATCAGTTGACTGGCTCTGAATTTCAAGTGGCTTTTGGAGTGGATCTTAAGCACTACTATCCTTCTTTGAGATCAGAGTAAAACCGTGCTTTCCACGAAGGCAGGGGAGCCAGAGCCCCTGAGAAACCCTGATGTTTAGGAATGGGAGGACTGTTAAGCACCTAAAATCTGGAAGGCATAGCTGTGGAATGTTAAATCCTGCCAGGCCAGTCTCTCCTCAAGTTCGGTCATTCAGGGACAGTGTCAGTCCCTGTTCTGATGTGGCCACTGTCCCTGTGGTGACTCAGGGCAGGGACCCAGCCAACAAATTAAATAAACGGGAAGGGATATAGGAGTCACTTAAATCAGGGAATGGAGAACATGACCTGACTCCATCAGGCTGAACTCCTTTGAATTCTCTAGCTTGGGGAAGGTATTTGGAGTGATCTGGAAGGCCTTTCCCAGCACTGATCTTTACCAAAACATTCCTGTGGGTACTGGAGAATCCCTGTTGCTCATCAAGTGCCACGCACCCACGGGAATGGGTTGGATATGCTGGAGGGCTGCAGAATCTTCATTCTTCCCAGGAGGCAGGGTGGGGGAAAAGCTTTTCACTCTTTATATCCAGAGGGGTTGCACAAGCTCATCATGATGTTTACTGTTCTGGTTTTATGTTTTCCTAGCACAGAAATCCCCCTTTTTCTGGGATTATTTTGCAAGATGTTAACAGTGACTGAAAATTGTGGACAGAATAGTGCCAGAAGCTTTACCCCCTCTGCCAGAGGTTAGCATCTGTAGAGCAGAAGTGGATATATGGTGCTTTGTGCTCAGCCAGTGTTTCTGATCTGGGGGCCATAGGATCAGGGAGGGGCCTGGGAGCAGTTCATCCCGAGGTGGGCTCTTGTTCTCTCTTCTGCCCACTCAGCCACTCTTTCTCATAGCCAAATGGCCTTTTAAGAGCTTGTGAAGCTGAGCTAAGAGGAGCACCACCTCCAGCATTAGTCAGCCTGACAGCAGGATCCAACCTCGCAGAGCACACCCCTGGGAAGCGTGGGAAGAGGGGGGATGAGAATCCCTGAGCACGGTGGGGAAGTGGGGAAAACGTCAGCCAGCTGCAGTACTGCAGAGTGTGGAAATAGTAGCACAAGAGTTAGGGCCTAAACCTTTAAAGTCCTGAGTGCCCTTAACTGTCACTGATTGCTAGGAGAAGTCCTCTCCTGGGAAACATTAAGGATTTTTTTGGCATAAGCCAGCTGAAAGAGCTGTTAGGAATCAGGGCTCCTTGGCGTCACACACTCGGGCTAATTACTTTCCAAATGTATTATTTAAAATCACCCTAATCCAGTAAAGTGGGCGGCCTTATTCAGAAATGCTCTGGCTTTTCTGCAGAATGGGATGAAAGCATCCAGAGGACATTGCTCTGTGCCGACCCCAGGCTGGACTCGTTTGCCTTTGTCAATTTAAAGCCATCTGGGAGTCACTGATCTTTCAGGGCAGGAGCTCTGCAGGTTTCTTCTTTCCCTTCCGCTATTTATTGCACTGCTTGAGGAAAAATGATCCAGCTGGTGGTTTTGGCCTGCAAACCAAGAGCAGAGCCGTTGTCTGGTCATTCACCTGCAGGAGCCTCAGCTCTGCCCTTTCATTCATTCTCTCTCCTGCCCACAGGTCGACGGGCTGCTCTTCTACCACAAGCAGACCCACTACACCCCGGGCAGCACCCCGCTGGTGGGCTGGCTCCGGCCCTACATGGTCCCTGAGATCCTGGGGCTCTCCATGCCCGCCACCGCGCTCACGGCCCGGCCGGACTACGCCAGGCAGCAGCTGCAGCAGATCATTGAGAGCAAGAGGAGGAAAAAGCTGGGAAAGGGCCAGCCCAGCGGTGAGGTGGCCGCGAGCAATGGGCACTACGAGCTGGAGCACTTGTCCACCCCTCGGCCAGAAAAGTCTCCAGCAGGCCCGGATGGAGCAGTGAGCCAAATGGAGAGTTAAGCTGCTGGGCCAGGCCAGCTGGGCAGGGAGCAGGGAAAAGGCTCCCTGCTTCTCACTGTGCTCCTGAGAGGGTCAGAGTAATGATGATAGGATGGCTTTGTTTAAAGGGCATGACAGTGGAATATCTTGCCCCAGGTGCTGCTGGATTTTTTTATTTGTTGTTATTACATACTTTTTGCCAGGACTTCTGTGAGGCCTTAACAGGATTGTCTGGTTCTTCACTAAAGCGGTCATGTTGGGAACTGGTCTGTCCCCATAGTGCAGGGATACAGTTCAGCTCCTGACCCTGCTTCTGTTAGAGTCTTGGCAAAACTCCAGCATAGGAACAGTGCTTGGACCTCTGAGGTGCAGCTGCTGCTTGTGACCCTTGCAGCAGCTCCACCTTCCCAGCCCTGGAAATCGGGGCTTCTCAGCCTTTGATCCAGCTGTTTTCTGAGGCCTTTTCAATGAGAGTTGTTACTAACAAAAAGTTTGCCACGAGCTGCTGTAAATCCAAAGGCTGGGCTTTCCACACCCGTGCATTCTTGGGAAAATCTAAATTTCCTTGCATTGCAGCAGGACCTGCCTCAGAGCAGGGCTTTGTGCGGCACAGGCACGGCAGAAGCCTCTCTGCTCGAGGCTTTTCTCAGTGGGGGGAGGAAGGAATGGGTTCACTCTGAAAAACGCTACCATTGATCGTGCCAAATAAAAGGTTTCTCAGAAAGACAAATTCTTGAGCGTCTTCCTGCTACCTAAGGGAGGATGCGTGCTGTGCCTCCCAAATAGGGATTGAAAAATTGGTTCTAGTGCTGACTGGAGCAGAGGAAACGCTTGTGTGGGTTTAATTCTCTGCACATCGAGGTACCTCAGTCTCTTGTCCTGTCTTTCTCATCGCAGCCCAATCCCACTTTTTAAGCACCGTCTGCTCCCCCTCCTTTGTTTTAGAGGGATGAAATGATTGTTCTCGCTGTCCCCAGGTTGGTTTCCAGAGGGGGATGAAAAGGAGGGAGATGAAACATCAAGCTCAAGGCAGTGTTGGGGACTCTCCTCCCAGCTCTCTCTGGAAATGCCCCTGAAGGAGACACTGAGAGTGGGGATGGCCACCTGCAGATAGCGGGTGCTCTTGCATCCTGCCCTTGCACCCCCCGTTTTTCCCAGAAGCAGCCTGGTTTCTGTGCCAAGCGTGTGGGCTGTGCGCGACCATCTGGCTGTGCCGCCGCTATTGATGCCCCCAGCGGGCAGCAGGAACTGGCCCGGCTGTGGGACGGGGCTCCCCTTCCCCGGAAGGGAAGTGGCACCCTGGCCCCGCAGTGTTCGGAGCTGTCTCTTTCAAACAGCTGTTTAATTTGCTGCTATCGGTGTTATTTTTTTTAACATGCGAAGCAGCAGGCCGAGGGAAAGAGGATGAGCACCCGGACTGCCTTAAGCTCCCCATCCCTCAAAGGTTCCCACTTCAGCCTCCCCGGTTGGCAGACATCTGCAAGGAGAGCGCTGAGCTGGAGACCGCAGCCAGCCTCCTGTCAGCACAGTTTTCCTTCCATCAGGCAATTAAACCCGGAGGTGGGCATCTGGAGGGAAGATTTGTGCATCCCTTAGGGCAGAGAAAGCTGCAGCTCAGGTTACTGCTCTCCAGCAGCCTTCCAAGGTCCTCCAGTGAGGGGAGGAGAGGAAATGCAGCCGAAGAGGGGCTGTGTGCGCCGATGGAGGAGAGCAAGAGGGAAGCAACTGCAGCTTCCCGCCGGCTCCAGATGATGCCTCATAGTTTCCCTTTTAAAAGCATGAGCTGAGCTGGAGAAGTAAATATTTGCGTTACAATTCCTGTTGGGAACGAAAGGCTGTTTTTGGAGGGAGAGTGTCAAACGGAAGTCGCAGGGGCCAGCGCAGTTTGGTGCCGTGACTGTTCTGTCTGCTGGGTGCGATCCCACTCCCAGCTGGAACAGGCGGCAGCTCCGCTGGAGGGGTCGCCCCACCGGCGGCTGAAATTTGGCCTGGGGCTGGAGAGCTGAGCGGGCAGCTCGACCTGGAGACGTGGCCTGGGGCGCTGGGGGACACAGCCAGCCTGGAGCCCTCCTCCAGCCCCTTCCCTGTGCCCTACTTCCATTTTCTCCCAGTTAGGTGCACAGGCTCCGGCTGCAGGCACGCTGCCAGAGCAGTGCTCCTCGGCTGAACAAAATGTCCCCTTGTCCCAGGGCCTGGAATTTTTGGAGCGACCGCCGCTGTGCTTCCCGGGATCCCCTCTCCTTCCCGGAGGAGCTTCGGGACTCTCCATCCAGGCGCTGACACCTGCGCTCAGCTGGGAAACGCAATTTAGGGCTCGTAGAGGAGGGAGTGGAGAGAGACGCCTGGAAACCCCAGACTCCTGCTCGTGGGGGGAAGGCTGCGCGGCTGGAATCCCGGCAAAGGAGAATTCTGTGCCGGGAATTTTATCCAGTAACAGCAAGGGAGGATGCGGCTGCCGGGAATTTTATCCAGAACCAGCAAAGGGAGGAGGATGCTGCCACCATTTTAGCGGCGGTGCTCCCGCCC
>VXBS01010225.1:835412-847898 GCA_013400255.1 Sitta europaea
CGCCTGACCCGCAGCCTCCCAACCCACGCAGCTCCCACCCACCCACGCAGCCCCGCAACCTTCCCGGTCCCCGGAGCCCTCGCACGGCCCGTGCCGTGGCTGCCGGGGCGTGGGTCCCTCGTCCCCGGAGCAGCGTGTCGCTGCCGGCACAGGCCTCCCCGCCGTGGGCAGCGGCGTGAGGATGGATGCGTGGGGATGGATGCGTGTGCACGCGCTTCCCACGCCCCAGGCCTCCCGTGACGTCCCGGCTTCCTCCGCCGGCCTTGCGTCACCGGGAGGATGTTGCTGGGCTCGGGGAACGGGGCCCTGGAGCCCGCCGGGGCGCCTCGGGTGGCCGGAGCAATCCCTGCCCGTCCCCTCCTTTGTCCTCCTCCTCCTCCCCAGGCTTGCCCACCCGCGGCCGCTGGGCTTCGCTCTGGATGGGGGATGCGGAGCCTGGGAGCGGGACTGGGTTCCCTCTGCCCCCTCGGGCTGTCACATTGTCCACGTTGGTGGCGCTGGGGACTGCAGAGCGAAAGCAAAAAAGTCCTGTTTTCCTTCCAAAATGGTCGGATATCCAGTTGGTTGGCTGGTTGGTTTTCGCCTTTAAAATGCCTTCGTTTCTACAGGGAGGTTTATGAGGGTTGGGACGGAGATGCCGAGTTCTCAAAACCTCCGTGGAAGAGCCCCTCCTGCAGCCTGCGCCGGTGTTCAGCAAATGCAGAGCTACCAGGCATTTTCCTCCTGGGAGCAGCACTGCTCTTTCCAGGGTGATAAAATCCCAAGGAATGGGGAGTGTCCTTGCCCTCTGTCCCCACAGGTGCCTGAGATTTGCGTTTCTCTTGTGTCATGGAGGAGGCAAAGCTTCCAGAAACAGGGTTTTTGGAGACCCTGCAATGGCAGGGCAGGCTGGTTTGCAGCTGGAGCAGCATCCCGGGAGAGGGATCTGAGATGTTTGGTTTGATTGGGAGTATTGGATGGAGAAGGTGAAGAGATGTTTGCAATAATGACTCCAGGTTTGGGTCATCAGCTTGGTGTGGGGAAGGCTGCCTTTCGTGCTGCCCTTGGTGTCTTGGATGCCAAAATAACAGAACTTTCTTTCTTTTCTTGGGTGAGTGATGGTTTGGGCTGGAACATGCCCTTCCTGCTATCCCTTCATCCTTCTCAGGATCATCAAGACTTCCTCCACTCTCCCCTGTTACCAACAGCAAGCCAGGGGGAAATTCACCCTTCTCCTCTGAGGCCAGCCTTGGGACATCTCTTCTGCTGGCGCTCTGCAATTCCCTCCCTAGCCTATCCCCGAGGAGCCAAACCAATTTTCCGTGGAGGTTTTCAGCCCAGCTGCAGTTTTCACAGATTTATCTCCCACTTCCCCAAGCTGAAGAAGGAGGGTAGGTTTGCAGCCTGGGGGATGAGGACTGGAAGAAGCCCTGGATTCCGGCAGTGGTGGCTTTGTCACCACCCTGCTCCAGCAGAGCAGGGACGTGGATGACGCCAGCACTCCAAAGATCAGCATAGTTCCAAACACCCGGCCACGGACAGTTCCACTCCCAGTGCTGCCAAAACTGGACTTTTGCTGCAGCTCTGGGTCACGGGCTTTGTTTTCGGCATGTGGAGTGATCCCTGCTCTGCTGGGATTGACATGTGTATAAATCCATTTGGGACTGGGGCTGGGAATGGTGATCAGACCCAGTGGAGCGCACGAGGGGGGCAGAGCTGTGGCTGGCATTGATGCTCAGCTCAGTAACACCTGGCTCCCTGCTGATGAATGGCAGCACTGGTAAGTTTGGAATTTGGTTTTGTTCCCAGGGAAAGCTGGAATTCATGGCTGAGCTGCCCTGCAAAGCCAGTGCTTGTTCTTGTGTGTCTGCCCCTTGCAAAAAGCCCGTCATTCCTCCTGCTGGAAAAGGGGTTGTGTGAAGTGTGACAGGTTAGATGTTGAGGCAGCAGACCTGAACCACAGGTTGCATCCTCTCCTCATTGCCATCATGCCCTTTGGGCCCCTCTTCCCATCATCTGGGGTCACCCTTGCCATCATCTTGGGGTATCCCTGCCATCTCAGGCTGTGGTGTCGGCTCTGGTCTTTGTCTGAGGGAAGTGAGAATTGTGCCTGGCACTCACCCCCATACCTTGACTGTTCTGCATGTGCTGGGGAAGGATCATCTTCACTGTTATTTTGGGTTTGCATCTGCAACCCTGGATTTTGGGCAGCTGGGCGCCTCGAGGGATGCCCTGGCAAAGTGGAGATGTGCCCAGGATATATTGGATAGGATATGTTTACGGATAGGATATATTCCTATATGTGTGGATGCATGCTGTGATGGTTCCTGTATTGCCCTATTTATTTTCCTGTGGTGTTTGCCTGGCTGATTTGTGCAGCTCTGGGACCAACTTAGGGAGCTCCTGGCTGCAGTGCTGGGAGCCAGCCCCCTGGGATGAGCTGGGCTCCTTTGGCTCATCCCGTGAGAGGGGCTCACTGTCCCTGCCGAGCCTCGCACCACCGATAAACCCCGGCCCTTTGCTTCCTCCTGTCGGAAGTCATTAACACCGACAAGCTTTTCTGGCTCAATAGCTCCCAGTAACTCTGAATAGTTCCCAGTAACTTCGTGCTGCTGCCTGCCATCCTACACTGCTGCCTGCCTGCGCTCTCTGCTCCTGGAGCCATCCTTCAGCACTCCCTGCCCCTCCTTGGAAGGCATCACCATCCTGTGCTCTAGGGAGATGGAAGCTGTTTCATTTTGGCGTATGCCGAGGTGGGAGCAAGGCATTTTGGTGTTTCCCTCTGTCCTGCCTGCGTTTTGAGCAGGATGTGGTGGAAGACTGGGTTGCACTGCCCTGTCTCCCTTCGGGCAGGGGATCAGTCTGCAGCACAAGGCAAAGTTGTGCCCTGGGACCTCCCTGGTGTTCCATGTATGTGTGAGACTGGTGTTACTGGGTGAGCTGGTCCATGTCCTGTAGCAGGTTGAAGTATCAGCCCTCCATGTTCGTTGCCTGTGTTCCCACAGCCAAGTTTGCTGCTCCATGGTGGAGCTGTAGCCCCGGGAGGCCACTGCCAGCTGAAGGGGTTGTGCTGGGGATGCTGTCTCAATGGGAGTTTGTTGACTGTAAAATCCTCCTTTTACTCCTCCTCTCCTTTCCATAAATGTCCCTCAGCCTCCAGGCCATTTTTCCCACCCTTTGCTCCCTTACCCATGTGGCATTTTTGCCCTCTCCATCCCCACTGCCCTTACCCTTTTGTTGTGGAGCTCCCTGCTTCACCCTGAGAAGCTGCTGTGTCTGTTCTGGCTCCAACAAATACCAGGGATGCACCTTGGTCACTCCTCCTCTTCCTCTCACCCTGTCTCACTGCACGCCCCTGATCTCTCCCACAGGCAACCAAGCAGTTCCTGGAGGAGATCAACAAGTGGACAGGCCAGTACAATGTGTCCCCGCTCTCCTGGAACGTGGCTGTCAAGTTCCTCATGGCCCGCAAGTTCGACGTATTGCGGGCCATCGAGCTCTTCCACTCCTACCGGGTAAGCGAGAGGACCAGAACCCCCATCCCAGGGCTTCCTGCTCTGTGGGAGATCCCTGGGACCACCCTCCCCCCTGCTCCTTTTTTTCTCTCTCCCTTACAAGTTTTATCCAGCTGGAAAATCCTTTTTCATCCAAGGCGGGTTGCCATGGAGATTTCGCCAATCCAAATCCCTTCCCCTCTGGGAGCAGCTCATGGGGTGCCCTCCTGGCTGGCGTGTGCTGCCCACAGAGTATTTCCCTATAGATTAGGGATGTAGATCCATGCATGCCTTTTCCAACCTGATGTAGCAAAGCTGCTCCTTCTGTTACTGGGGAAATGATCCCATGGAGCAGAGGTTCCCTCAGAGGTGCCCCGTGGGGCAGAGGTGGGCCCTGCCTCCTGTCACTGCCCTCCCTGCCCGCAGGAGACACGGCTGAAGGAGGGCATTGTGAAGCTGAAGCCACACGAGGAGCCGCTGCGCTCGGAGCTGCTCAGTGGGAAGTTCACCATCCTGGTAGGTGGGGTGTGCCCCACGGAGTTACCCCAGCTGGGTGGTTCATCCCAGCTCTGCTCTGGGAGCCTGACCCCGTTTCCTTGGCAGAGCGTGCGGGACCCCTCCGGAGCCTCCATCGCCCTGTTCACAGCCAAGCTGCACCACCCCAGCAAGAGCGTGCAGCATGTGGTGCTCCAGGCACTCTTCTACCTGCTGGACCGAGCTGTGGAGAGGTGAGCCTGCTTCTGCAGGGGTGCCCTGCCTCACACTGGAGGGTCCTCAGGGAGATCACTGCTCCCCATGGCTTGAAATTCCCTGGTTTGAACTCTAGCCAGTCCTCCCTGTGGTGTTGTTCAGCAGCGGAAGAAAATCCCCCAAGCCCTGAACCAGGTTCTTTGCAGCCTTGCCTCGTCCATGCCCTGGGTTCAGTTTAGCAAAGTCCCAGATTCCTGCAGGCTCTGTCTGGGGAGGAGACAGCCCCACCATTAGCCAGACGTAACGTGAGCCCTGCCAAAAATATAAGCCCAGGGCATTCCCCTGCCCTTTATCCTGCTGGGCTCTTTCTGTTTTTGACCTTACCCATCACAGGTGATGCTGCTGAGGCAGGCTTAAGGCACGAGTCAGGCTTAAGTAAGGGTTGTAAGAAGAGATTGTGGAACAGCTGGGAAGTGCAGAAGCAAACTTTGGGTCTGTGAGTCCTGGAAGCATGGGAAGAGATTTTTGTGGGTCAGTGTTGGGCAGAGCTGCTGATGAAGGAGCCTGGTGGTTGCGTGTTGTGGACTTGACCTTGTTCTTTTCCTCCTCGCAGCTTCGAGACACAAAGGAACGGGCTGGTGTTCATCTACGACATGGCAGGGTCACAGTACACCAACTTCGAGCTGGATCTCAGCAAGAAGATCCTCAATCTGCTCAAGGTGGTTAGCAGGTGTCTGGGCACAGCGTATGGGCCACTCGCTCACCAAGAACCCAAAGTCCTGTGGTTTTGGCATCAATTTGCACCCCAGGCCATGCTGACCACGTCTCAGCCAAGGAGCACCAGCTCCAGCCCCGCAGGACCTCGGGCAGGTGCTGGGAGCTTGCCAGGCTGGACCCGGCTGTGGCTGCAGTGTCGCACAGGCAGGAGGGATCAGCTGTCCCCGGGCTGGATTCCTCTCACAGCTGCTGGCAGTGCTTTTGGGAAAACAGATGCAAATTATTTTTTAATCGTGCTGGCATTTGGTGCCTCCTCCCTTCTCCAGGAAAAAAAGCAGTAAGAGTAAATACCGGCTGGGGTGTGTTCTTTGCATAATCCCGGTTCCCAGTCTTCACCTCTCCCCTGCGGAGCCAAACCTGCCTACCTAATTCCAAGGAAGTAACTTGTTTCCTTATCCACTCATAAAAACAAGCACAGCAGTGAGCATGTGAGGCACACTTCAGATGTGGCATTGCCATCGTGGAGTCCCTTTGCTGTTTGTCACCTCTGCTGGGATATGTCCCTGGCCACAGCAGAGTGGATCTGACCCCTCCTCATGCCCACAGGGTGCTTTCCCGGCTCGGCTCAAGAAGGTTTTCATCGTGGGAGCACCCATGTGGTTCCGTGTGCCCTACTCCATCATCAGCCTGTTGTTGAAGGAGAAGCTGCGGGAGCGGGTGAGTGGGGACCCTCCTGGCATGGGACTCTCCTGGCACAGGACCCTCAGCGGGCAGGGCTGAGGCTGTTTTCCCTTTGTCACAGCGTGTTGGAAGCAGCTTGTGCCATTCAGCCCCATCTGCTGAAAGCTGCTGAGCGCCAGACCTTTGGCATCCCTGTCCCCATCCCCAGCGAATCATCTCCAACCTTCCTGGAGTCACCCCTGCCTTTCCTCTTCCTCTCACAGGTGCAGATGGTGAAGATGTCGGAGCTGAAGGAACACCTGCCCCGGGAATGCCTCCCTGAGTACCTCGGAGGGTCCCTCAAGCTGGACCCTCTGAGCTGGAATTGCCGGTTCCTGCCCCAGCAGAACGGGCACCCTGACCCCCTGGACGAGCTCATCCTGGTGCCGCTGGCGGCCCCCAAAGATAACGGCTCTGTCCATGTGCCCGGGCCCAAGTCTGTCACCCTCCAGGAGCTGCTGGATCACGTCAGCCACAAGCAGAAACGTGGCATCTACGAGGAGTACGAAGACATTCGGCGCAGGAGCCCAGCCGGCACCTTCGTCTGCTCTTTGTGAGTCGGTGGGAGGGAGCCAGGTGCCCCTCTCACCCCAAAAAGCTGGATGTACACCCCCCCTCACTTCTGCTGTTGGATGGGGGTCCATCGGCTTCTTTATGGTGTGGAGCATTGGATTAGCAACAGAGAAGCCCTGCCTAGGGGTGGTGTGAGTCCCCTTTGTGGGTCCTGCAACTTCTGGGAGCAGGGGGGAGCCGCAGAGGACAGCAGGGACCAGGACCTGGCCGGGACTCTGCTTCCTGAGGCTTTGGCCAGGTGATGGCAGCAGAGCCCAGCCTACAGGCCCCAGAGGCTTGCACAGAGGGAGGGTAGGGATGCTGCCTTTGCCTTGCCTGCAGTACATCCCTGCTTCCCTCTCCCCTGCCTCCCAGGGCACCTTACAACCAGGACAAGAACCGGTACGGGGACGTGCCCTGCCTGGACCAAACCCGTGTCAAGCTGGCGAAGCCGTACAGCCGCCCGGAGGTGAGCCAGCCAGGAGGAAAACTCACAGTCCTATGGGAAGCTGGCCCAGGGTTCTGGAAGCCTCATCTCATCCATGCTTTTCTCCCTGCAGCTGACTGACTACATCAACGCGAGCTTCATGGATGGCTACAAGCAGAGGAATGCTTACATTGGCACTCAGGGTATGGCTGAGCCAACAAGAGTTGTTCTCCTCCTCATGCACCCAAGGGCCCCACCTCTCTGCCCACTGTCAGCCACTGGCCATGGGGGACATCCCAGGAGCAGGCCCCTCTTCTCTCCAGGGGTATTTACTCCTCCCTGGGTGTATTTATTCCCCTCTTAGTTTCCAGCTAGTGGACTCAACTTTTTCGTGGGAGAGATCAAGGGAATCGATCTTCATCCATGACAGCAGTCCTGTCCCTGCCCCTGTCCCAGCTCTGGATTTTCCCCATCTGCCCAAGGATGAGTGGACAGGCAGGATCAGTGCTGAGGGCACAATCAGTGACAGCTCCAGGCTGTGTTGGTGGCTCCACACCTGCGCCAGCCCCTGCAGGAAGGGGCTGTGGTTCCCTCTGGGGGTGATGGGGAGCTTGTGGATGCAGCTGGGCAAGGGGTTGCCCAAATCTGTGAGGTTTTGGGCTGATGTGTAGGCTGTCCCTGCAGGGCCTCTGGAAAACACCTACGGTGACTTCTGGCGTATGGTGTGGGAGCAGAATGTCCTGGTGATCGTGATGACAACCCGGTGAGTGCTCATGGAGGGACACAGCCCTCTTTTTCTGTACAAAATGAGCATTTTTGGATGAGTAGTGCCGGGCTCGGTGCAGTGATCCTCACAGCCAGAGCCCCATAGAGGGGCAGACACTGGGACAAGGACAGACTCTTTGGTCCCTGTGGCATCCCCAAAGGACCAAGGCTGGGTGGCATGGGAGACATCTTAGGCAGGGCAGGAAGGACATTACCAGCTTGTCATTGTCCTGCTCCCAGGCTGGAGGAAGGAGGCAGGAGGAAATGCGGCCAGTACTGGCCCCTGGAAAAGGATTTCCAGGTATGCTTTGGGGCCCTATCCATCACCAACCTGGGCATAGAGAACCTCAGCCATTACAAGAAAACCATCCTGGAGATCCACAGCTCAGAGGTGCGTGGCCACAGCTCCTTGGTGGGGGAATGGCACAGGGGCACCAGGGGTCAGAAGAGGAAAGAGAATCTAAACCCTTGCTTTCCCCAGACCAGGGAGCGGCGGCTGGTGTCCCACTTCCAGTACCTGAGCTGGCCAGATTATGGTGTCCCCTCTTCCGCCGCCACTCTCATTGACTTTTTGGGAGCCGTGAAGCAGCAGCAGAGAGTGGCTGTCAGCGCCCTGGGACCTCGCTTCAAGGGCCACCCTGGGGGACCCCCAGTCGTGGTGCACTGCAGCGCTGGCATTGGCAGGACAGGTAATGGGGATGGTGGGGTGACAAGTCCAGCTTCCCTGGGCCATTTCCACCCACAGTGTGTTTGCAGGCTGGTTGGCACCTGAAGTCCTCAGGACTTCCCACAACCATCAGTCCTGGGAGAAGTCCCCAGATGCCCCCAGGAGATCGGTGGGGGGCTGAGCACCACCTCTGCTGTTCTCACGAGGGGCAGCAATGGTGCCATTGGGTGTCTGACGCTGTGCCCTCCGCCGTCCCTAGGTACCTTCTGCGCGCTGGACATCTGCCTGTCACAGCTGCAGGACGTGGGCACGCTGAACATCTACCAGACGGTGCTGCGCATGCGGAGCCAGCGCGCCTTCAGCATCCAGACCCCCGAGCAGTATTACTTCTGCTACACGGCCATCCTGGAGCACGCCCAGCGCGAGGGGCTGCTGCTCACCAACCACAGCCGGGCCGCCCAGGAGAAGAGCTCGCTGGGGCACTGAGCTGCCCTGCCCCTGTCCTTGGGAGCCGCGGCGGTGCCCGCTGGGACTCAGCAGAGCCGTGGGGGCGGCGGTGCCGGAGCACCTCGGCTGTCAGCACTGCTGTGGAACTGTGCCTTATTCAACCCAAACGGTGGCTGCCACTGGCCGGCACGGGAAGGGGCTCTCGCTCCTCCCCGTCATGTTTTGGTTGGGTTGGGTTGGTTGGGGAGGTGGTTTGTCTTCTCTTCAAGTCGTTGGGGGTTTTTTTTGGGTTTTTTTTTGTTGTTGGGACCATCTAAGATGTACCTAGAGAAGGGGCTTTGCAAAGTCCTAGGAAATGTATTCCCAGTCCTGGGGCTGAGGAAGAGGCACGTGCTTCGGTCTCCCCTGACGCTCCATGTGTGTGTCTGTATGTATGTGTGTATATAATATACCCTGCTGTGACCCCCCCCGGCTATTATATAGATACATATATACAACCCTCCCTTTATCAGCTCCCAAGGGTCCCTGCTGTCCTGCCAGCTCACTGCTGTGATCTCTGGAGCGGTGAATTTGGTCCTGGCTCTGTCTTGTCTTCCCCCTTCCCCTTATTTCCCCTCATGGGCAGCGTTGGGACCCAGTACCCACTCCCGTGCCCATCCTGCTGGAGGCACAAGGATACTCAATGGTGTCCCCCCCTTTCTTTGTCTCATCTTCCCCATGGAGAGAGAAAGCAGCTGTGCTCCTGGAGGATCTGGAGGATGGGGTTGATCTGTCAGGGGGTGCTGAGCTCACAGGCAGCCCCTGCCCCGGGCCCCACAGAGGGAGTCACTAGGTACGAGGTGATGGGGCTGTGGCGACCGACCGGCTTTCCAGGTTGCCCCGGCTTTCCCAAGCTGCCACTGGGAGCCCACAGGCCCAGCCCTGCGTTGAGTCATGGGCTGGGAAAGCGCTGAGCAAGAGTAAACCCCAAACCCTGGAGAGGCCACAAGCCTCTTGCCCCAGCCCCCACCACTGCCTGGGCCTCCCCAACTTTATACTGTAATAAGCTCTTTGAATGTGTATATTCTTATTTTTTTATAATCTTGGGGGAGGGGGGGGCGCAGGGTTTAGGAGGTTTTGTTTTGTTTTCTTTAGGGGTTTTTTTTGTGTTTGGTTTTTTGGTTTTTGGGTTCTTTTGTATTTAACATTAACTTGATCCAAGCCAGAGCCAGAAGTATTTGTAAATGTTCCTATTTTGCTCTCAGAGAAACCTTTTTGTTGTCGTTACTTTTTTGGGAGTTGTTTTGTTTTTATTTGTATTGATATATAAATATACCACCAGTGACCAGTCCTCTTTGCTGTTGTGGGGGCATTGAGCAGGACAGAAGAAGGGAGGGAATTCAGGGCTTTGCATGGGGTTGTGATCTCTAAAAACCAGCTGGCCCCCCATCCTTGGCTACACATAGACTTTGAGGAGCACAGGGCTGTGTTTAGGGCTTGTTCTGGCCTGGGTGAGGCTGAGACAGAGATAACCAGGCTGCAGGAAGCTTTCCTGAGCAGACAGGATAGTGTCAGGAGGGAATGCAGCACAATGGGCTGGCGTAGCCAGGGGGAACACAGGCCACACTGCTCTAAGTTCCTGCCTCTTTTCCCAGGGCCTTGACAAGCCCCAGGACATCAGTCTCCCATCTGGCCATGGTACCTGCCTGCTGCTGCCTTTTGCTGCAGGATTCGGGGGTGCAGGCATCACCTCTGTGCTTCTGGATCCCCTCTGAGCAGGCATGTAGGGCACAGAAATCAGGGGGAACTGTCAGGCAGCCCCAGTGCCTTCAGGTGCAAGTGATGCCAGTCCCAGAGCAGCAGCTGCAGCCTGAGGCTTAGGGAGGAGGGAAGAAAAAAGGCAGCTTGTGCAAAAGAAGCCCTAGAGGCAGCGAGAGAGCTGGTGCCCCAGAGCAGGGCAGCCGGCGGGTGTGAAGAGCAGCACCTGTGTTTGCTCAGCTGGAGCCTAAAAAAGTGAGGGACGCCAGTGTCTTTCTAGGATTAGCACAGGGAGAAGCTTTCCCTTTGCTCTGGGCATGGACTGGCTTGGCTGTGCCAAACTGAGGTCAGACACAAGCACTGGAAGGCTGGAAAAGAACCAGAGGCAGCAGGGAATCCATCTGGAAGGGCTGCATAGGAGTACACAAGAGGCGGGTGTTGGGAGCATCCCTGGAGCTGTGCACATCCTGCCTGCAGTGTGGCTCTGGTTCAGCTCCAGTGTCCCATTCTTCCAGGTACCATTTTCCACCCAGCTGTCCCCTGGGGTAGCATCAGCCCATCAGATCACAGTGTGATCTGTTCCTCTGGCTTAGGCTACTCCAGAGTTTCCCTCCAGGCACCCATTGCAGGGTGGCTCCTCCAAAAGACCTCTCATCCTCTGAAGGAAGGCTCACAGCGCTCTCCCTCCTCACTGCCAAACTTTATCACCCAGCTGGGCTTTCTTCTCAGCACACGTGCAGCAAGGGAGTGTTTGCAGTTTATTGTTAATCCTGTGCTGTCAGCAGCAGCTCTCCGTGGCTCAGCGGGGCTTTTGGCAAAGTGTTGGGTCCAGATCTGAAAGCTGCAGGTGATGCCAAGTGTCCCACGTGGCCCCACAAGTGTGCCCAGCCCATGTCCCACTGAAAATCCCAACCAAGCCTGCTCGGTGCACACGGTAAAGGTGGTTGTGCCTTCCAGCTCAGATGTGGGCACAGAGAACCAAAACTTTCCAGACTCATGTCCTGGGTGTGTGGTAGGAATAAGCAGAGGAGAGGGATGGAGATCACCAACTCTGGCTCTGAATGGGAACAGCTCAGATATGCTAAACTCTTCAAGGATAAAGATCCCATCTGTGCTGGAGGTGGAGGGCAAGGTTATAAACCTTTTCCATGGAAAAACAACCCAAACACTCACCCTCCTTTACTATTTCCAGGGCCGCGTTTCTTTTCAAAGCCAGTGTTTTCAGTCCTCTTGCACAACATGATGCTTTGCTCCATCCATTCCTTCTGTGCCAGCAGGTCCTGCTCAGCAGCAGAAATAAGGATTTCTCTGGAACTGGTCACTTCACACAGACAGCCAAAAGTTACTGGAAAGAAAAATTTTGTACTGTTTGGAGTGCTGTGGGAAAAACGGGCTGTTGAGTGCAAGCAGCCTGATGCCTGGAGTGGCCCAGAGACGGGGATCAGCCACCACGGGCAAAAGTAACAGCACAGGCAGATCCAAGAACGAAATCCAGAGTTCCGCTGGAGTTTGGAAACGGGGATTTAAAGGCATTGCAGGGCAATCCTAAAGCGGCGCTGCCATCGCTGTGCCCACCTGTCTCATTTGGCTTTCCTGGCTGCATGCACGCCGCCTCGCTAATGACGAGTACTTTAGCGCTTGTAATTTTGCGCCCTGAGAGTTTGGAAAGTGCCTGGCTCCAGAGCGCTTCATTTTCCAGCCCTTCTGCTTCCTTGCCTCCGGTTTCCAAGGCTCGGGCTCGATCTCCAGCGGCACCGCAGCCCGCGCAGGATCAATCCCCCCTGTCGAGAGCCCTTGCCGGGGTTAAACCAAGCTGCAGCTACAGCGGCTCCTCTGCTGAGCCTGCTCGTCCCGGCACCGCCTCACTGTCTGCTCCTGCAACGCTCTCCCATCCGGAGAAAGGGAAGAACGGCTGAAAGAAAAAAAAAAAAAAATAAAACTGGGAGATTTAGACCTTGTTCGAGTGAAGGTGCTTGAAACACACATTTCGGTAGAAGTGTGGAAGGTGTGCGTTTGTATTTCACCCTTTCCCGAGCACGCTCCGGACGCCCAGCTGAGCGCTAAAACGGGCGGCCAGGCCTGGCTCCTCCAGCCTCCATGTGGGGAGCCCAGCAGCCCACTCCGCAACTTCCCAAAGGGGGACAAACGCGGAAACCGAAGGCATTGACCCCTGTTGTTTCAGCGGACGGGCAGGCTGGCTACGGCCGCGGGGCCCCGGCTCCCTCACGGCCTCCCGCCGAGCGGCCTTCCCTTCACACCGCCTTCCCCGCGCCCCCCCGCCCGCCGTGGGC
>VXBS01010225.1:857982-881424 GCA_013400255.1 Sitta europaea
TCTCTCTCCCCTTACCCTCTCTCTCTCTCTCCCCTTACCCTCGCTCTCCCCTTCCTCTCCCCTTGCTCTCCCCCTCTTTCCCCTCCCTTTCCTCTCCTTCCCTCCCAGGATTTGATGCTTCTCATGTTTGGCAGTCTATTGACTGTAGAAATGGGCTTCTCTTTCTGCTGAAGCCCTATACCATACCATAATAAAAAGAAATTGGACTTGCCAGGAAAAGATTGGTGGCAGGGAGGGAAAGGAAAAATGTATTGCTTAGAGTATTTGGATGAATGGGTTAAATTACCAAAACATTTGGTGCTTTTCTGAACACATGGCATATGTGGGTGGTTGTGTGGGAGTAATTTGGGAGTAAGGAAGGCTCTATTCTCAGATTATGTGCTGCAAAATCCTTAAACAAAGAGAAAAGTCCACCAAAAATAGCCCCTTTAAATTGCTACATTTGGAGAAGGCACATACATACAAATTGATGCCTGTTTCAGCTTCTTCCAAATACGGTGCAAGTCTTTTCCAGTTTTGGTGGAAACCACTGCCCTTTCCTTTTGCTGAATGTGGGAAACTTCATTTCTACAAACCTCTGAAAACTGATTTCCAAAAGAGTGAAATGCACAGAAAATCCCTTGCTGGTGCGAGGAGTCTTTCTTCAGTTGCTGTCATTAATTTCAGACCAAAGAGAGGTCCCGTGTGCAGCTCTTGCAGCTGCTAAGTGCGTACCCAGGCTGCTGCAGGCACAGGGTCCCAGAGCTCTCCCTTTAGGCCATGGCTGCTCTCTCAGTGCCTCTGAAAATTGGCTTTTGGTACACAAATCATGAACCTCTTGCTGTTTGAGGTGTAAAACAATTTGCCGCCCACAGTTGCCATTTTCGAAGCCCTTCTATGTCGAACTGAAATGTCTGGCTTTTTGAGAGAAGTGCAAGTGTGTACCTGGCAGACATCTACTACACTGAATATGTCATTTCCACTTTCTGCTTATTCTTAGACTTCCATAATAATTTCCACATATGAATGCAGGAAAAATACTCAGTCTAGTTCTGTTTATCCTAGCAGTCACTTCATTGATGGTAAATTTGGAGTGTGTTGGGTTTTGGTTTTATTTTTTTTAATTCTGAGTAATTCTGCTGATCTGTGTTGCTTTTTTTTTTTTTTTTTCCTTTTTGTCTCTTTTTTGGTATAGTTTTATCTTGTGGGCCAGGAGTGGGGAGTGAGTACCTCTTATGCAAACAGTGCTGGTAGTAGCAGGCTCATGAGCTTTTTGCTCCTTAATTCCCTGCCCAGGCTCAAGGCTAACAGCTGTGTTTTCAAATAACGAGTGTTTTACAGAACAATGGGAGGTGAAGTCAAATCTTCACTGCTAATATAACCTGTCTGGTCTGTCTCCAGGTGGAGGATGCATTGTCTTACCTGGACCAGGTGAAGCTACAGTTTGGTAGTCAGCCACAGGTCTACAATGACTTCTTGGATATTATGAAGGAATTTAAATCTCAGAGGTAACAAGCTGCGTTTTGCTTCTTCCTTCCAGGTTAGAAAGAGTGGATGTGGATGTGGGAGCACAGGGCAGGAGCTGAATCCTGTCCTTTGTATACAGGATAACACACCTGAACAATGATGTAAAAACAGTTGTGTGTTTTATTTTCTGAAAATGAAATGCATCCCTTCATTTATACTAAATCTCTGCTTAGAGTGGGAGTTCATGAGTTCAGCCTTGACAGCTGATTCATCTGGCTGTCTGGTTGTCTGCCCATCAATAATGGACAGACTTGGGATTGGATCTCATGGATATAAAATGCTGTCTGGGCTAATAAAATAATAATGTCACTTTTGAGTTCAGGGCATTTATAGGACTCAGTTTTGCATTGTTTCATAGGTTAGGGGTGATAAGGGAAAAACAATGAAATGGAAGATTGCTGTGTGGAGAGTCTTGTCCCACTGCAAGGTCCCAGAGGACGGTGACATTGTGGTCTTATTCCCCCCTCAGCATCGACACTCCAGGGGTGATCAGCCGTGTGTCGCAGCTCTTCAAGGGCCACCCAGACTTGATCATGGGTTTCAACACCTTCCTGCCACCTGGCTACAAGATCGAGGTGCAGACCAATGACATGGTGAACGTGACAACCCCGGGGCAGGTTCACCAGATCCCCACCCACGGGCTGCAGCCCCAGCCGCAGCCGCAGCCGCCGCATCCGTCGCAGCCTTCGGCGCAGTCGACCCCGACACCAGCACAGCCTGCACCACAGCCCACACCTGCCAAAATCAGCAAGGTGAGAGGCTTTGGGTCACCTGCACTAAGAGCACGGGGAGCCTGCTGCCTCCAGTTGAAGCTGGTGTGGAGCTAGAGAGTGAAAAATTAAGTTCCATGCTGCTTTTCGGCAGTGTGAACCATGTGTTCCCCTTCTGCTGCTGGATTAGTTTCTCATTTTCAAACTTGAAGATGCAGTCATAGTTAATTTGACAGCAATTCAAATAAGCTTTCCAAAACATTAAGGGTTTGGAAAAGCCTTGTTGCTGGCAGTGGGGAACTGAAAGACAGTTAGAGCATCTGGTAAACGGCACACACATTATTCAAGAAGTGATCCAGCAACCCTAGGGAAAAGGTTCCTAGTTAAAGCACTGGGCACACATTATCTGCCTGCTTTTGTGTATATTGTCTTAGACCTAAAATCCCAATAAATTGCCCATAAAACAGAGGCTGTGATAAAGATGTTCTCTTTGGTGGAAAGCGTGTGTGTTGTTTTAAATGCTTGAGGCAATTAAGCCTTTAGGAAACCCTCATATGTTATTTGGTGGATTCTGCATTGCTTGAAGTCTTGTTTTCAGACTGAATGGTTTTTGTAGAGGGGTCTGGTTCAGCTGTCAGCTGGAAAGGTCCAGGAGTTCTTGGCAACATCTAAAGTGCAGGAGTTCAGCAAGATGACCGTGATGTTGCCTGTAGGTATTACTGTGTGTTCCCTAAGCAGAGACCTTCCAGTAACAAAGGAAATTTGACTCTGGTTTAGCTATAATCCAGATGCTACTGTCCAAGAGATGTATTTTATGTGAAGCAGAACAGGATAATAGACATTCAAGGAGATTACTCCAGATAAAATATTGTGTATTTCAGCCACAAAATGCAAAACTATATCAGAGCCTTAGGGAGGGAATCTCCAAAGTTTCAAGGGTTAATCCCTAAACTGTTAAATAACAATTGTCTGGAAAAGCTAAAGGAAAAGGTAATACACAGTTAAAAAGCAGCAGGATTTAAAATGCCGTGATTAGCTGATCTCTGGACAAACATTGTTGGGACATGCAACTTCCTGTTCAGCAATGGCAATCAAAAACATACTGAAAGATATGCTAAAAGATTTGCCAAACTGGACACTGCAGATCATTCCAGAATGATCTTGCCTGTATGATATTTCAAGGATTTTTCCTGAAGAAGTCCATGCTCTCAGTAAAAATGTAGTAGTCTCCTCCTTAATGCCATGGGATAAGTGGTTTTCTCCCTATCAACCTGCAAAATATTGAACTATCTTTGCTGAAATTTGAAATGAACCTGAGGGCCAGGCTAGGCAATGAGGTGAGATGTCCCTACCAGGCAAGTAAAGCTGTAGCTGAGCAAGGCAGGACCTTCTGACAGGATATTTATGGCCTTCCCAAGACAGTTGTTTACATTCTCAGTCCTGAAAAACTCTATTTAATGAAAGTTTTGAAATGTCAAACATGAGGGGAATAAGTATTTCCATTTCCATTTAAAATTGCCACCTCAAAACTAAATTTTCACCTGTCTGTACAATGTCCATTGAGAGTATTTAATTACTCACTGCCTGCTTTTTGTCTCAGGAAACTCCAGTTTTCCCTATTGCCTTTACACATCCCACATTCTTCACTAGTGCCAAAGTGACTTGCAATGCTGCAGCCAGCCATACCTATGCATTTTGGCTAAGTTTTTGAGGTAGTTTGTGTCTCTTGTCAGCTTTCAGTCCAAAGCAATTAGCAAGGAAAATCATCTTAATAAAAACCACTTGAGTGGCCCAGACCCTGTCTCCCTGATGCAGTTTAGCCTCTGCTGGCCCACTAAACATGTATCTATGCCTAAATGGCTTAAAAGTGCCTTTATCCTGGCCATGAAGGGATCTGCTGCTTCCTGACCCAGCTTGTGTTCTGCTCAGCCATCACAGTTGCAGGCTCATGCTCCTGCCAGCCAGCAAACACCCCCGATTCCGCCATATGCCTCACCGCGCTCGCCGCCCATCCAGCCGCACACGCCCGTGACAATCTCCCTGGGCACCACACCATCCCTGCAGAACAATCAGCCCGTGGAGTTCAACCATGCCATCAACTATGTCAACAAGATCAAGAATCGCTTCCAGGGACAGCCAGACATCTACAAAGCCTTCCTGGAGATTCTCCACACGTATCAGGTGAGTGTTAGAAACAGGAATTTGAGTCTACATATGGTTATTTCTCTTGCTTTGCTTTGGGGGAGTGTCCAAAACTTGCATTTGGGTCTTCTGCTGTACTAGCAGTGGCCACCAGGTAATCATAGACTGGTTTGGATTGGAAGGGTCCTTAAAGATCATGTAGTCCAACCCTTTGCCATGGGCAGGGGCACCTTCCACTAGGTCAAGTTGCTCCAAGCCCCGTCCAGTCTGGTCTTGAATTCTGCTTGAACTAAACAGAAGTCTGGCAAGTTAAAAAGATTACATAGCAGTACGAAGTAATAGATTTCAATCCATCATCTCTGTTTGGAAATGTCTGAAATGCTTGTTAAAAAACTGGATCTGGTGTTTTGCTATGAGATTGTGTCAGGATGAGGCAATGTGGCCATAGCTCTATGTTAAAAGCAAAGAAACCACTTCCTTGGTCAGTGTCTTATTGTTCCATGGCCCCTTGGGCATTTAGGATGTACTTGTAGTATATATGAGTACAGATATTTAGAACAGAGCAGAGTCATACTATTGATATAGGGTGATGCTTTATGTAAGAGATCTCTGCTGTTTCATTATTTCTATCGCTGAAAGTTTGTTTATTTTTACTTTGTCACTTGAATAGTTTGTGCATCCTTTCTTCTGACACTTTTCCTCTTCCCTCTGGCAGAAGGAGCAGCGTAATGCCAAGGAGGCAGGAGGGAACTACACCCCAGCTCTGACAGAGCAGGAGGTCTATGCCCAGGTGGCTCGCCTCTTCAAGAACCAGGAGGATCTGCTCTCGGAATTTGGGCAATTCCTGCCTGATGCCAACAGCTCTGTGGTGAGTACCCTTGGAGATAGGATGAAATACCCAGTGCAGACTGTTCTGTATGAAGCCATGTTCAGTAAAATGTGCTTTTGATGTTACTTTCTTGGGGTGTAGGAAGAAGATCATGGGGTTAGACTGTGTTTTCTGGTTACAGCTTGTCTCTTAAATAACTTCTATTTTTAATGCAATTCCTTTGCCTTGAAGGGTTGTTCTAAGATAGTGCCGTAACTGCAGTAAAATCCATTCATCATCTGGAGCTAGGAGGAGCAGCAGATCCCCCTAGACTGCTGCATCCAGCTTGGGGGTCCCCAGCACAGGAAGGACATTGATCTGTCAGAGCAAGTCCAAAGGAGATTATCAAGATGAACAGAGGGATGAAGCACATCTCCTGTGAGGAGAGGCTGAGAGAATTAGGATTGTTCTGCCTGGAAAAGAGAAGGCTCAGGGGTCACCTAATTCTGGCCTTCCAGTACCTGAAGAGAGCCTCAAAAAAATGGAGAGAGACTCTTTACAAGGGCATGGAGTGAGAGGACAAGTGGGAATGGCTTCAAACTGAGAGTGGGTTTAGATCAGATACTAGAAAAAAATTCTTCTCTGTGAGGGTGGTCAGACACTGCCGCAGGCTGCCCTGAGAAGCTGTGCTTGCCCCAGCCCTGTAGGTGTTCAAGGACAGGTCAAATGGAGCTCTGAGCAACTTGGAATAGTGAAAGGTGTCCCTGACCATGGCATGGCATTGGAACTGAACGATCTTAAAGGTCCCTTCCAGCCCAGACCAATCTGTGACATTTTGTGTGGAACGTAGCCCTGATGGTCTTATGGATTTGTCTCTGAACAAGCTTTTAAGTAAGACAACTGCAGAGAAAGTGGAATCTGTCAGGAATGACCACGGGGGCACAGTGAAGAAGCCACAGCTCAACAACAAGCAGCAGAGACCCAACCAGAACGGCTGCCAGATCCGACGGCACTCGGGCACTGGAGCAACCCCTCCAGTGAAGGTAAGAGCCTGTGCTGCTCCTTCAGAGCCCTGCTTGACACAGGAGGATGGGGCAGAGCAGGATGTGTTTCCCAAGGCCTTGTGGTTTTTGTGGCATGGGCTGACAGCTTGAGAACTTGGAAAATAATGTTGGTGTTTAAACCTTTCAGAAGTCCTTGTTTCCAAGTGCAAATCTTTGCCTCCAATTTTTGCAAACCGCTGGTGGTGTCTGTTCCAGAGGGTGGGGCATAGTTACTTTAATGGCTTGGGGAAACAGTTTTCATCACTTTATTAGAAAGATGTAGTTTTATTAGCAGTGTTTAATGAGAGAGAGTTGCGTGGAGACAAAGTCTCAGCAACACCACATTGTCCAATATTTGTAGCAAATATTCCTAAGGCAGGTAGGAAAAAACGAGCTGAAAAGGTGTGCCTTAAAGCTTTGTTGTAGTAGAACTTGGAGTAGATGTAGAATCATGTTTGCTCCTCATTCCTGTGATAATGCAATGAAGAATGATTATTCTCTCAGCAGAGTTTGCCCTTTTCAAATGGCGCACGATTTGTGAGAGCAGCGAGGCTTTATAGTGCAACAAAAATTGTCCTGTGGCCAGGTGGCTTTGTGTTTGTGCCTGAAGGATAAATTTGCCTGCTTTTCTTGAAGCCAGTATATCTTCTTTGTCATGAAAAGCATTAGCAGGCATGATTATAGCATTTAAGTCCTCTTCTGCCCTTTTTCCTCTTCAAATCGAGGGCACCAAAACAAAGCACGTTTTGGAGGCAACTTTCAACCTTTCTGAGGATGGGGAAAATAAAGCATCTTGCAGTAGAATGTAAGAGAGGAAAAAATTGTCATTCTGGGGAGGTGTAAGACTTGCAGAATTGGATGAGTGATAGGAAAATCATTTATTCTGGCAGTTTTCCTAACTAGTTATCAAAGTAAGATAGGCTGTAGTGTGATTGAAACAATCGGCTAGTTACGGGAAAGGGTGCAACAATGTATTACAAATATTTGGAGTGGCATGCTACTTATTAACATTCAGTAAATTAACTTGTAGCACATGTTTTAATAGACTTTTCCTTCAGAAAAGCCACCTTTCCTTTAGTGGGAAGCACATGGTGGGTTCAGGGAGCTGGCACTCATGCATGATAGATAATCAAATTATCTCAACTTGCTGAACACCCCTTTTATTTTTAATTGCCTTTTTTTTTTTCTGGTAACAGAAGAAACCAAAGCTGCTTGGTTTGAAAGACCAGTCTTTGGCAGAAGCCAGCAAACATGGTGTGGGGACAGAATCTCTCTTCTTCGAGAAGGTGAGAGGCAGAATGCAGATGTTGCTTGTCCTTGATGTATGTCCTTCCAGTATACACATCTGGATTTCTATCACAGTGAAGTGTGTGAAATTTGCACCACCCTGATAACATTTCTCAGCTTGACCTCAGATGTATCCTGCAACCTCAGATGGATCCATTGAATTTTTTTTTTTAATTGGTGATTTTTTTTTAACATGTGTCTTTTTCCCCAAAGCTCTTTCCCCAGCTTTCCACCTGCAATTTATTTGAGGGAATGGGAATTTTTTTCTTGGAACCCACACTCCAAATTGTTTTCCCTTTTATAAAATCCCTTACAACTGATGATGTGCATGGCGTGTCTTGCTGTGTTGTCACAGCTTGTACCCATCTACAGCCAGCTGGCTGCAGTGGGGGAGCTCAGTTTACAAAGCACCTGATTCATATTTACATTGGGTTGGGGTTTTTTTTTATTTCCCCTCAGAGATTAATCTAATTAATTGCACAGTTGTTACCTGTTGCTGGTTTAGCACACAGATCAAGTGAAGGAGATATGGGATGTTTCCAAGTGGTACCTTGGTGTCTTCTCTGGGATATCCATACAGTGCCTTATAGCTCGGAGGGGAGTATGGAACGAACTGAAAACCATCCTTTTAAGCAATATTCACACACTGATGACAGTCTTGGTTGCTCCCTGCTGATCTGGTGAATTCTGAAGCATGATGGGAGCCAGCTAATGGTAACTGGGAACCAACTTATTGCTTGGAGGATGTGTAGGTGTTAATATGAGTAAACCTAGAAATCCCTGCTGTGGAATTATAACCATAATGATGAATAACTTAACCATGATAGATCTCAGTCTGATATGTAGATCCAGCTGTTCTTGTGGGAAAGGTAATGATGTTGGGATGAATAGTTTGGCTTCCTCATTCTGTGAAGATTTGGGTTACAGAGGGAGGATTGTCTGTGATAATCCGAGCCAGGGCATGGGTCTCATACCCCCCACTCCCTACTTGAAATATTCTCTGGAGTTTAAAAGCAGCCTGGCTGGGTTTGTGGTGCTGCAGTTACAACTGATTTTGTCCGTGATTCCAGTTTTTTGTAATCCAGCTGTTACAGGGTTCTCTGAAGGATTTGGTTCTTCACTTGCAGCTCCTTTCTTAGAGTAATGCCCCAGTGCTGATATTGCAGGCATCCCAGTGATACCCAGAAGTGGTACTGATGGCTCCCATCAGTACCAGCTTGTCTGGCGCTGTCTCTGTTCGACTCATTTAAAGATTTGTGTGCCTTGGTGGGAAGCAATGTCAAATCCAACTCCACCTGCTTAGTCTCACCCTGACAGCTGCTCTGCTTCTCCTGTCTCCTCTCGGTCAGGTCCGCAAAGCTCTGCGTAGCACGGAAGCGTACGAGAACTTCCTGCGCTGCCTGGTGATTTTCAACCAGGAGGTGATCTCCCGGGCTGAGCTCGTGCAGCTGGTGTCTCCATTCCTGGGGTAAGTGCAGCCCCTTTCCTGGTCTGTTTCTGTTGTAGAGCCAGAAAAGAAGCAGTCACCTTCATGGTCTTCTCCACTGCCCTTTCCTATTCCTCATTCCAGAGAGATTCCCAGCTGTGTCCTGACAGGCAGCGCGCAGCAGCAGTACAGGTGTTGCTTGTTGTGTGTTTTCCCTTTCCAGTAGGGCAAACAAAATTATTAGCAGCCTGTTATTGCAGTTTCTTGCTCTGGAATCATGGGTTATGTCATTTGAGAAAAGATTTACAGTCTAATTACATGGGAAATGTCCCCCAAAAAAAGCAGAGTGCTGATACAAACTCACTAAAGTTTCCAAAAAGCAGCTGAATTCTGTCATAAAGAGAAAAATATTAAGGAACTCTGTACTTTAAATAGAAATTTACAACTTCCATGATTGTCAGTAGTGTACAGAACACCTCAGTTAATTGGGTAAAACCAACAGGTATCCATCCTCTCATCAACTTTGGGCAGCAGCATTAGTGTTTCTTTTGCCTGGGCACTGAATTGCTGGTTCCAAGGGAGAAGGCAGTAGCAACATAAATTGGGTTCAGGACCATTGCAGTAGCTACTGTGCAGGGAAACTGCCCTAAGGAGCTTCCACTCACTCTCCAGGTCCACTGGAATTAGGTAAAAAAGGTTCAATATTTGACAAGAAAATTCTGTACTTTTCCCATCTACTGCCTGTGCTCCTAACTGTAGGGAAAGATATAATACAGGGTTTTTTTGTTCTGGAGTTAGACATTATCTTTTGCCATATAATGAAAAAGCAATAACCAGTGATTCAATTAGTAACAGGTTCAGTTTATCCTGTTGCAGGAGCTTTGCATGAGATAAGAGGACTTGAACAAATGCTGTATTTTAGACAAATAAATTTTTCAGGAAACTTTGCAAACAGCCGAACTTGGGCCTTGCAGGCAAAAGCTTCTCCATGATTTATGCTGCTCTGTGAAGTCTGGTTGAAGCAATTGCTTGGCACTGAAACCTTTTGTTGTGTAGTTACAGAATTGCCTCTTGGTTTCTTCTTGCTGCTTGGAAAGTAAGTGTCTGGTTTAATGTTCAAACAATGAGGAATCTGGCCTGAGATCACTGCCAGGGTAGTCTGGGGAGACCCAGATGTGACTGTGCCATGAATGCTGCTCCTGTAGCAAAAGCTTGACAGCTGCTCCTTGCTCATCACTAATCCTGAAGCACCTTAGTTGCACCAAGAGAGCAATCCCCCACCTGATCAACAGCAGGTGCTTCCCATTTGGTCAGGCTCTGTGCAAGTGGGGTTGAGCGGAGAGGATCTTCTCACAGATTGATAATTTAGAGGGTTGTCTGTAGTAATCGGTTCTAGCCTCAGCTGTGTTTGCGTTCTGCTTAGCTCGTTTTCACTTCATCCCTTTCATTTTAGGAAATTCCCAGAACTGTTCACTTGGTTCAAAAACTTTCTGGGATATAAGGAGTCTGTTCACATGGAGACGTATCCAAAGGAACGGGCTACTGAGGGGATTGCCATGGAGATCGACTACGCCTCCTGCAAGAGGCTGGGCTCCAGCTACCGAGCCCTGCCCAAGAGCTACCAGCAGCCCAAGTGCACGGGGAGGACTCCGCTGTGTAAAGAGGTAAGGCAGGAGCTGTGCCATACAGGAAAGCTCTTCCCAGCAGTCTTAAAGCTTTGGAGCAAAACAGAGCAGGATGGGGAATTTAGTTTGTATCCCCCTGGGGATGTCAGGGCGCCTCAGGTGGTGAGGAGCAAGGAGCTGGGGCCAGGCAGCTGCCTGCACAGCACGGATCCACAGTGATGTGTGCTGCTCCTGCACCCAGGCATGTGTGGGCACACCACCCTGGCTCGGGATCGCCACGGTGCGTGTGGCAGCCCGAGGGGAGCACGCCTAAGGAATTCCTAGTGGCACTCCCATAAACACCTGAATCATATCCAGAAGCTATTGCACAGGGTGAGGCATCAGTCTAGGAACTGGGTTATGCTGGAAGCTGCCTGGGAGTTGTGGTGCCCACGTGGCTTTGATGGTTGGCATCAGCTCTTCTCCAGCAGGGTTTGTGAGAGGTTTGCATAGAGCGTTGGGGGGTGGCTAGAGAAAAAACTACTGAATAGTTATGATGGCTAATTACTGACATACCTACTGCTGCTACATTTTACTTATGATGTGTTACATAGTACAACCTGCGAAAGGAACATTAAGGTTGCAAACTTTAGTAGGAGATGACAGAAGTGGTTTTCTGTGTGGTCTTAATGTGATCTCAGAGGTCCTTTACAAGATAGTATGTAATTCAGGATTATTGCTACATTTTTACTGAAATTCCCACGTAGCCTGCTTTCAGAGTTGTCTCTAGGCCAACTTTAAAAGAAAATCATGTTTTCTGTAGACAGATTCTCCCACGTATTCCCTCATATAGATCTTTATCCCTGAAATGCTGAATTTTTAATCCATGTCTTGACATGTCTCTCAAAAGCTTCTTGTGTGATGTAGTTACAAACTTTTCCCCCTGTGAGAATCTAATGACTCAGTTGTTCAGGCTTTGGGTTTATGAAAACTGGACCTGGCTTTCAGGACTGCCTGCCAAAATCATTGTTTCTTTGCCTTCAGCCTCTTTGAGGTTGTTGTTGGGTTTTTGTTTGTTCGTTTGCTTTTTAATGTTCTGCTCCTATATTGAAAGCTGCAGGTGCTGAGCTGTTTTATCAGGAAAGGTGATGCTAGGGTGTGGTTTTATACTTCCAATTAGCCTTATTTGGAGGCAGCAACTGTGTCCTGTCTAACAGTCAGGACTGCTGTGCTGACCACACAGTGTTGACGGTGAATCACACATGGGGAACCAGCTGGTTGCAGCTGACTAATCCAAAGTAACAAAAAAAACTCCTTTCATCTTTGTTTTCCTCTTCTCTCAAAAGTTTTTTCCTCACAGCTCCAGCCTGTGAATATTTCAGGCTGCCTGGCTGTTTGGGTTCTGGCTGTTTGGTGTTGCCCTGTGAATGCTGGGCTTTGGAAGGGATGCACCCTTTTTCCAACTGTGAATTACATTGTCCCATCAGAAGACTGGTCTTGAAGCTAGCCAGGTATGATCCCCTTGAGCATTGACCACAACTCTTTTCTCCTGCCTCTCTCAAAGGTTTTGAATGACACCTGGGTCTCCTTCCCATCCTGGTCTGAAGATTCCACATTTGTGAGCTCCAAGAAGACACAATATGAAGAGCACATCTACAGGTGTGAGGACGAGCGTTTTGAGGTAAATTGTTTTTCCTAGGTTCGTGTCTCAGAAAGCTCTGTGAACAGTTAATGGGCTTGATGTAATGATACCTTTAATGCTGCATCTTTTACTGTGTCTGCCACCTGGTTTTTGGCATTAAAGCTTGTTTTCTCTTCATGCAAGAAGCAGTGGCTGCATAACCACTAAGCTGCCACCCATGCACCTCACCTTTTGTGCAGAACTCTTCATTCACCCCGCTCCACATAAAATTGTTGAATGGCCAGCATGGAATTGTTGCATCTTTTCTGCTCTTCCTCCCCACGCAGCACATGAGAACATGCATTCCCCTGTAATCATCTGCAAAGCAATATGTTCAGGATTTTAAATGACTGACATTTTGACTGGATATGGAAGTTAGCTGGGCAATTACCTGAATCTGCGCAGATTTGGCACATCCTTTTGTAGAATAACTGTCAATTCCCAGCTGGAAGATGTAATTTCCAAACAGTATCATTTTGGTAGCCTTTAAATTCTTGCACAGTATTATTTAGGTAGCAGATGAAATATAATTGGATTATTTTAGAGCAGCTGAACACAAAGTGCTCGAGTACACCTTGTTAAACAGGCGCAGCTTCTTGTTTCATGTCACTTGAATGTTTGCCTCCGTGAAGTATCATGTTTTGTCTGTTCAAATGCTATGGCTAACACACTGTTCTCTCCAGCTGGATGTTGTCTTGGAGACCAACCTGGCAACGATCCGTGTTCTCGAGGCAATCCAGAAGAAGCTGTCGCGCTTGTCTGCGGAGGAGCAGGCCAAATTCCGGCTGGACAACACCCTGGGGGGCACCTCGGAGGTGATCCACCGCAAGGCTCTCCAGAGGATATATGCTGACAAAGCAGCTGACATCATCGATGGGCTTCGCAAGAACCCCTCTGTGGCTGTCCCCATTGTACTGAAAAGGTACTGAGTGCCCCAGCACCCTCCCCCAGGGTCCCTTCCAAAGGGGAATGCACTGTGTGCCATCCAAATTGATGGAAAAGTGGCTGATTTCTGCCCCTAAGGAGTGTGCCCTCCACAAGGCTGTGAATTCGTCCCAAAAGGCTGTGGTTGCCCCACCCCTGGAAGTGTTCAAGGCCAGGTTGGGCAGGGCTTGGAGCAACGTGATCTGGTGGAAAGTGTCCCTGCCCATGGCAGGGGATGGAACAAGATGATCTGTAAGGTCCCTTCCAAACCAAACCATTCCATGATTCTATTGTTCTGTGAAACTAAGAAGTTCATTTATATTCTGGACACTTGGTATATTCCATAATAATCACCTAGAGGGAATTGCCCTCTTGAAACAAAATCCTTACAGCTCAGCTGGAAGGATATAGAGCTTTTGTTGTCTCCTCTTCAACTCTTTTCTTCCTTGGTGTCAGCACTGTGTGTAAGATAAGGGAACTTTTGTCCCAGGGCTAAAGGTGATCCCTCTCCAAATCCTATTGGCATATGTGCCCAGATCTGGTGTCTCTACTATCCTCAGGTTCCCAGTCCTGTTTCTGTTGTCAGCCTTACCTTCCTTAGTTGAAGGGGAGTGGATGCTGCAACTCCTTGGGGGAGGTTGAGGAGATGTGCAAGCAGTGCATGCTGTTTTATCTCTGTGGGACTCTTGTTGCTGTGTTTTGGAGTTCTGGAGCTGGGTGGAGCAGCCTTCCCAGAATACCTGCAAGGTCCCAGTTTCACTGTCCTTCTTGGACTGAATCAGGGGTGCTGTGTTTGGGATGCTGAGTCAGGGTTCAGGGGTGCATTCCCAGGATACTAAATGTCCATGCTTTTTTCATTGCCCAAACTAATCTGCCCCTATTCCACAGGAGGAGTTTTATGGGGATTTCTGAGAGACCATGGCCAGCTTTTTTGCCTTCCCTGTCCCTTTGTTCCCTCTCCTGGGGCTGCTTTGTTCCTGCATGGTTTTAACTAAATGTGAAAGAAACCCAGAGTGGTTTCTCCAGAAGAGCGTGTCCAGGAAAGCTTCTTTCTGTGGGATATCTCTGATCCGTGCCCGTTTCATTGAGAGTTCAACTCTTGTCAACACTCACCAGGAACCATGGGCTGAGGTTTTTCTGTTATGTTCACCTTCTCAGTTCACCTTTGTTTTCTTGATCAAAGGTTAAAGATGAAAGAGGAAGAGTGGCGAGAAGCCCAGAGAGGATTTAATAAAGTCTGGCGAGAGCAGAATGAGAAGTATTACCTGAAATCCTTGGACCACCAGGGCATCAACTTCAAGCAGAATGATACCAAGGTTCTAAGGTCAAAGAGTCTCCTCAACGAGATTGAAAGCATCTATGATGAGGTGAGGTGGTCACCAATAGTTTCCTTCCCTCAAACTTATGCACTTTGCTAGTACAGTTTCAGTTCCTCACAGTTGGGTGAGGGAGGAAATCTGTTCCACTGGCAGAGCTTTCTAGTGGGCTCTTGGGTGGTGGAGAGGGATTGTTTAGGCTGATTTTTATGTTTGTTCTTTGTAGAGGCAGGAACAGGCTTCAGAAGACAATGCTGGAGTCCCCACAGGCCCACACCTCTCACTAGCCTATGAAGACAAGCAGATCCTGGAAGATGCTGCCTCTCTCATCATTCACCACGTGAAGCGGCAGACAGGAATCCAGAAGGAAGACAAGTACAAAATCAAGCAGATCATGTATCACTTCATTCCAGACCTGCTGTTTGCTCAGCGAGGTGAACTCTCAGATGTGGAAGAGGAGGAAGAGGAGGAAATGGATGTGGATGAAGCTACTGGGGCCGCAAAAAAGCACAACGGTGTTGGGGGTAGTCCTCCCAAAACCAAGCTGATGTTCAACAACACGACAGCCCAGAAGCTGCGGGGCATGGATGAGGTCTACAACCTCTTCTACGTGAACAGCAACTGGTACATCTTCATGAGGCTGCACCAGATCCTGTGCTTGCGGCTGCTGCGGATCTGCACCCAGGCCGAGCGGCAGATCGAGGAGGAGACGCGGGAACGGGAGTGGGAGAGGGAAGTGCTGGGCATAAAGCGAGACAAGAGCGACAGTCCTGCCATCCAGCTGCGACTGAAGGAGCCCAGTGAGTGACTTCTGCTGGGAGGCTGGGGGGAAAAAGGTGCTTCTGTTTGTAGCATGGTGACTGGATGTTTGGTGTCTTCAGGGGCGTCACAGCAGTGACCCTTTAAGATGGGGTCCCTTTTGTTATCCCTGGGGAGATGGGAAGATATGGAGAACGTGGGACTTGGAATAACAGAAGGAGAACACGCAGCAGTTATTTCTTAAGAGCTTTCATGGTAGACTTGCATATGCTCAAGTTCTCTGAGGAAAAGCTTTCAGAAATAAAAAGCTCATGGAGGAGGCTAGAGCTAGAAAGCAAAAGATTATGAAAATACCTGTGGCCTTAAAAGGAGTTATGTCCATAAAAGACACGTTTAAGTAACTCTTCAGCTTAAGTGGTTCACAAAACTCACAGCCACCCTTCCTGGGGGTGGTGAGCCCATGTCTCCCCTTCTCTCCTGTTGCAGTGGACATCGATGTCGAGGATTATTACCCTGCCTTCCTCGACATGGTGCGCAACCTCCTGGATGGGAACATGGACTCGTCGCAGTACGAGGACTCCCTGCGTGAGATGTTCACCATCCACGCCTACATCGCCTTCACCATGGACAAGCTGATCCAGAGCATCGTCCGACAGGTGCTGCCAGCATGGCCTGGGGCCAGGGGGGTGGGGAGGAGAAAGCAGACAGGTTGGCTGCTGCAGTGAGAGCCCAGGTTGTGTTGCCTATGTGGGGAATTTCAGGGGTAAGCAGGTCAGTTCAGGGTTTCTTCACCCAGTGCTCTAATCCGCATAGTAGAGAAATGATAGACGGTGATTTCTGATCTGTTTTAATTATTGAGAATGTCCTCTACAGAGTTTTCCTTGTTTCCCAGATGTTTTAGGATATATGTGTTCAAAGCATGTCCAGAGCTAACCTTGCTTTATCTTTGGAAAAATAAAATTACATCTAAATGGTTCCTCTCCTTTCCATCAGTGCTGTAGGAGTGCACACTTTTTCTGAAAACCTTTTGTCTCTTTTATCTGGCTGCTGGAGTAGCTCATTTTGTCTGTTAAACTCCAATCCTTTTACTGGATTGGTAGGAAAAATGTGTGAGCAAAGGAAAAAGTCTTGTGCCTTTTTGTAGCATAAAGAACAAAAACAGACACAAGGGGCTGGAAGTAGAATAACTTGAAAGGGCTTTCCTCTTTCAGAAGGGTAGAGCTGCTCTTCAGAAGCCCTTCAGTCCAGAGATTAACTGAATTCAGAAGACAGTTGGGAGACTTTTGATTTTTAAACTTACATAAAATATGGATTTGATCTTAAACCTCCCACCCCTCTCCTCAGACACAGCAGCAGCCCCTTGGTGAGGAGAGGACATGCTGTGTATGGAGCCCTGGCCCTTCCTCCCCTGATGCTGATCAGAATGTTCTCTCTGTGTAGTTTGAGTAGCTGTGCTTTGCCACCTGCTGATTTTTTTTTAAGATACTGTGGGTTTTGCACACAGTAGCAGAGATCATCTGCAAGTGGAAGAAGCTAAGGGTTTTTTCACTTGAGCTTAATCCAATTGTTACACCCTCATTTTACTCTGTTCTGATGGGGGTGTAGCAGCCTCCCTGACAAACTCCTTCCCCCCGTTGCTCCTGTTTGCAGCTCCAGCACATTGTGAGCGATGAGATCTGTGTGCAGGTGACAGACCTGTACCTGTCAGAGAACAGCAACGGGGCCACGGGAGGGCTCCTCGCCTCCCAGTCCTCCCGCACGCTCCTGGAGGCCGCCTACCAGCGCAAAGCCGAGCAGCTCATGTCCGAGGAGAACTGCTTCAAGGTAAGGCCAGGCTCTCAGCCACAGTGTAGAACCAGCATGAGCTGAGGGGCGTGCCTTTTAAGAAGGGGGAGGCACCGGTCCTTTAAAAAAGAGCCTTGTTTAGGCACCTAAAAGTGAAGAAAATTAACTGTCCCAGCCAAAACCAGCACATGTGCTGCCAGGTTCTGGAACATAGGTTACTGCTTCTGTAAGGGCCCCTCAGAAATGAAGTTTCAAGGAGGAATATATTTCCTGGAACAGCAGTGAATATCCCCTGTGCATTACAGCAGCTTTGGGCTGTATCATGCTTGACTGCTCGGCTGCCACTGCTTTTAATTTGTTAGCTCAAACTCTTCCGTTTCTCTGGTGTCTCAATTCTGTCGACTGTTGGGAGATCTGCCATTACTGACTGGGCCTTAAATCACTGCTGCCTGCATACATTGCTAATAAACCTGTGCTGATCAAATCCATACTTCCTTTGCTGAGGAGGCAGGAAGTGGTCAGGCCCTTTCTGAGCCAGAGAAGTACTTTGGATAAAAGCCCAAGTGTATAAAATATCTTCCCGTGCCCTCAAACTTCCTTTGGAGGCTCAAGAAGGTTTCCTTTAAAACTGACAACTTGCTTCATTGCCCTTTGCCCCAGTGAGAAGTGAAGGTGTTTGTTTTTATTTCAAATCTCCTTTTACTGAAGTTCCTTCTGCTTTTTCTTTATAGCTGATGTTCATTCAGAGCAGAGGTCAAGTTCAGTTAACCATTGAGCTGCTGGATACAGAAGAGGAAAACTCAGATGACCCTGTGGAAGCAGAGGTAAGGGCAGCTTGTCCAGAGAGCTGACTGTCATGGTCAGGGTTGCTCTGGACCAGAATGTCCAGTTGACTGGTGGCATGTTCCATTAGCACAAGACAAAGAAACATGAAGGACACGCCCTAAAGCTTCCAGTGATGTGAGCAGGCAAATCCTTCTTGGTTTATTTTGTATCAGAAAATACTCAAAACCTCCTAAAGAAATTGTACCTGCCCTTTTGGGCGTAAGATGCAAAGAGCCTTCAGAAGGGATGTTGTGTTCTGCATGCCTTCCAGCTTAGCCTCCTCAACCCTCATGTTGGCCGAGGGGACGGTAGCTGATGTGTGCTCTGTGCTTGCTTCCAGCGCTGGTCTGACTACGTGGAGCGGTACGTCAACTCTGATTCTACCTCCCCCGAGCTCCGCGAGCACCTGGCCCAGAAACCCGTCTTCCTGCCCAGGTGAGTGGCCAGGCTGTGCTGGGAAAGGCCCTCAATGCTCATCTCATTCCACCCCCTGCCATGTGCAGAGACACCTCCCACCAGACCAGATCATTCCGAGCTATGCCCAGCCTGGCCTCGAGATCCACCACCCACATCCAGCGTTGCAGTGCCAGGGGGTGGGCGCCAATTCCAAGAGGGGTTCTCTGGTTTGCAGGAATCTGAGGCGGATCCGCAAGTGTCAGCGTGGTCGGGAGCAGCAGGAGAAGGAAGGGAAGGAGGGGAACAGTAAGAAGTCCATGGAGAACGTGGAGAGCCTGGACAAGCTGGAGTGTAAATTCAAGCTGAACTCCTATAAGATGGTGTACGTGATCAAGTCGGAGGATTACATGTACCGGAGGACCGCGCTGCTGCGAGCTCAGCAGGTAGGAGCAGCCAGAGAATGGGCTGGGCTGCTGGTGTTTCCTGGGAAGGAAGGAGGCATTGCCTGTTTGGGAAGCTGTAAAGGTTTGCGTTTATCCAAGATGAAAAGAGCTGTGGCTCCAGATGGGTGAAATTTAGGATTGCACTGGAGGAAACTGATCTGGTCATCTGGATGCTTTGGCGCTCTCCTTTTCCCATCTTATGGGAATATTTCCATCCACTTTTGTCATGTATTTAGATTTATAAAACAACTACTTACCATGTTTCTTGCTGATGAGATACAGATAGTGGCTTTACTTCATTACTTGTAAAGTAATTCTCTTGAACTTTGCATCCACATCAGACAAGAGCATTTTATTACAGCGTGGTGACTCTTTGAAATGCTGATATTGAGGATTTTGATTGAATTCCATCTATCTCATTCAACTGGCACAAACCTCAAGGAAATGTAAGCTTATAAGCAGGATACTGTGTGCCAGTGCTCTTCGCAGAGAATCTGAACATAAATTCTTGAAGTGTTAAATACATAGTGTGCAGCTTAGCCCTTGGTTACTGGAATACACTGAGGGAGCTGTAGGAGCTACATTGGATTTTGGAAACAAATCTATTGGATCTAGCAGTTAACACCCCAAAACAGTCAGTCTCTGGGAGAAGAACAAACAAATAATAAAATCTGTAAATTTTAATTTGGAGGTTTAATTATATTGCCTGTTTTCAATTATGACTGTAGTCATGGCTTTATACCATCTGTCCTGGATTTTACATTCCTTAGGCAGATGCTCTTAGCCAAAAAAGTACACAGTTCTTCCTCTCCTGATGTTTCTGTTAAGTCAGAGCTTCTTGAGCCTGTTAAACCTGAGCTGGGTCTTAATTTTCTGTAGAAATTGTGTCCCCAGGATGTGTAATGCATGTTGAACTCGCTCTTTTCTGGGATTTTGTCCCTCTGGGGGGGCTGGGAAGAGGAGGTCTTGCCTGGTCTCAGGTGCTAGCAGAGGAGGCAGCAGCATCTTTTGGGCATTGCAGAAGGGACTCACTCTGAGCTGGACATGCAGCTTTCAGGCTCCCACTGGATATGTTCTGTGTCCCCAGCCTGTGAACTGCTGTATTAAACAAAGAGCATAAACTTTGTATTTCTGAGCTCATTTTTGCCACGAATTTGCTTGGAGAGGAGACCTGGGGGACCTTCATCAGAGCTTTCCCTCTGTCATTAGTCCAGTGTCTGCATTACCAATTCCCTCTGTTTTTGATCCCCTTGCCTGTGTCAACCAGTAGCCAAGCTTTGTGTTATGCTGCCGTCTGGGGGCCAAAGCTGCCTTTTCCTAACGCCTCTCCCTGTTTCTGCAGTCCCACGAAAGGGTGAGCAAGCGGCTGCACCAGCGGTTCCAGGCCTGGGTGGACAAATGGACCAAGGAGCATGTGCCCCGCGAAATGGCAGCCGAGACAAACAAGTGGCTCATGGGTGAAGGCTTGGAGGGCTTGGTGCCCTGCACCACCACCTGTGACACAGAGACCCTGCACTTTGTCAGCATCAACAAGTACCGCGTCAAATACGGCACGATATTCAAGACACCCTAGGAACGCCCCGGGGCGAGGGAAGAGCCCGGGAGATGTGTGTGTGTGCGCGCATCCAGGGAAGGAGGGGGATGCCTCTCTCCTCTCACTGTGTATCTCCGTAACTTGGCCACTTGACTAGTGCGTGGCTGGTACAACCTGTCCCGGCGGATTCCCTGTGGGGACGCGGCTCTCCGCCCGGGCCGTGGGCTGCCGGCCCTTTTTGGGCAGCAAGGACCCTTCTCTGAACTGAGCCATCCCAGAGAAACACCACGAGCTCGTACACACCAGCAGCGTTGAGGCTTTGACTCCCCGGAGGCCCTGAGCGGCGAGGGAGGGGAACGGGATGCTCTCCACCACCACCGGAGTCCTTGGGTGTGTCCCCAAAATCCCCAGGTGCCTGTGGCCACCGGATTCTCCTCTCCTGGTGGGCTCCGGCGCGGGGCCATGGGGCAGCGGACCCGTCGTTCCTCTCGCTCCCTCCCCTCCCTCCCAGGCTGGACTCACCCTGTGCAGATCGGTCTGTCCTTTCTAGTGCCAGTGGAACTGTTTTATTTTTATTTTGGGGTTTTGTTTTTGTTTTTTTTTTTTGTACCTGCTTGTTTACTAGTCTCTCTTAGTGCCATGCACCAGCTTTTCACACACATGTACGTACACACACACACAGCAGAGAACAACACGATTTTAACATGTTCCCCTCCTTTTTTTGTAAATAAATGTACAAATTGTTGATTTTTTTTTTGTTTTTTTCTTTTTGTTTTGTTTTGGTTTTTTTTTAATTAAATGAATTATGCTTGATGTGCTAGCATAACTGTAATAGCTTCTTGTGTACCATAGTACCAGGTGGCTTGAGAATTAGTACCGACAGACAGACCGATGGAGACATTTATTACACTTTTTACCAAAGGGAGTTATCATTGTAGTGCTTTTGTGTGGAAACTTTTTTCTCCTTTTTTTGTAAATAAAAAAAATGTCTTTGTTCTTAACTGGAGGAAGACAGTCGCTCACCCACAGCTGTGTCCCTGGTGTGAAAGGCACTGTTGCAGCATACAGGTTTTGGGGTGGGAAAGGGGAGGGAAGAGGGAGGTGTAATCCAACCCCTTTTCTAAGGCTGGCAAGAAGAAACAGCAGAGGCAGCATGTGCATTTGGGGGTTAAACAACTGAGGTATAAGCAGCCTGAAGGAAATATAAATATAGAGTATATAATTTTAATTTTTTAAAATTTTTGGCTTTTTCCCTGGTGGGTAATTTTTATTCACCTTGTCTTCCAGCTCCAAGGATCTTCGCTTTTGGGAAGTGTTGCTGAGCAACTCAGCTGGGGCTGATAGTGATGATTGTGCTGATTTTTTCCCTTTTTGTGTTGGAGAAAACATCATGGGAAATAACGAAGCCAGTATTTGACAGAGCTGCTCTGCGTGCGTGCGTGTGTGCAAGAGAAGGAGGAGGGACTGGGGCTTCTCTGTGCATTTCACTCCAGAAATCCACATATGGGATATATATTTTTTTAAGTAGAGAAGTTTAACGCTGGCAGGTATTTAAAATGCGGGGGAAGATTCTGATTTTAAAAATAAAGAAGTCAGCACAGACTTTGTAAGCCACGACAGCCACCATTGCACTGTGTCTCCTCAAAAGGAGGCAGATTTTTAGCAAAAATCCGTGCTGCCAATCCTACACACCTGGAGTGGCTTCCATCGTCCCTGGATGAGGAGCCAGGAGCAGGGCTTTGCCACGGCTTCAGCCTCTCCAGGGACTTACTGTATTTTGAGACAGCAGGTTCGCAGAATCACAGAATGGCCTGGGTTGGAAGAGACCTTAAATATCATCTAGTTCCAGGTTCTCCTCCTGCCACCACAGCTCCTTCCCTGCCGAGGAGAGAGGCCGGGGAGCAGGGCTGGAGGGGAAACCTGGAACCGGGGTGGAAGTCACAGCCCCGAGGGGGCCACGAGTCATTGGCAGCCAATGCACAGCAGGCAGGTCTGGAATGGGAGCCTCCTATGGAGAGAGGGAGAGAAGGAAGAGCCCGGCAGGGCATTTTCACACTCTGCTAGCAATAAATCACCCCGTCTCGTTTCTTCCTTTGCTGTAACCAGGCAGGAAGGGGCTCTCATGTATCCTCTTCCATTCCAAAGGTATCATGCATGCTTCCCTATTATTTCCCCATGTTTTTTATTCTGGTGTATGTTCAAGGTGATGTGGAAGGGAAAATCTTTGGTGATTTAGACTTTTGGCCAGCTTGGAAGTACCAGCTGCTGCTTGGTGGGAGTCCTACCCCAGGAGCCTGTGCCTGCATGTCATTGAGCCAAGGGGGGCTGGTGCAGGGCCCTGGGACACACCGTGGGGAGACCTCTGCCTCTGGTGCTCCATCTGACATCCCAGCTCTGCTCCCAGCCTGTACAATAGCAGAGGGTTTGCTTTTCTAAAAAAAAAAATCTTTTTATTTGATCTTGGTTTTTGTATTCTGTAACGTGATCCTCGGCCCACAACCCATGTGATTTCTATACCAATGTTGTAAACTTGACTGTAGCACAGTATTTCCATTAAAACATCAGGGCTGAGCATCGTGTACAGATTCTTCCTTCCCTCCTGATGATAATGACATTTTGGGGTGATCTGGAGGCAAACCAGGACATGGAGAGGAGGGTGCAGGATTGCTTAGGCTGAGGGACAGTGATGAGGGGAATTCTGCCTTCTCCTTACCCAGGGGAGTGCTCAGGGTGGGATAAGAATCTTCTCCCAAACTTGACAAGCAAACCCATCCCCCCCAGAAGCATCACACGCACAACCATGGTCACAAGCAGCTCTCAGCAGAAACAAGCAAGAAACCTATCTGTACCCTCATGAAACCTCCCGTAGGGCTTCTGGGCAGGCACCTCCAAGCCCTCATCACGGAAGAATATCACCAACTCACCTCTTCACCAAGGGAGAGCTTGTGAGGACTCACCCGCACAAACAACTCTGACACACGAGCTCCAACCCCAGCACGGGCACAGCACCGCCGAAACCCGGTACTCACGTGGGCCCGAAAGACTGTCCCACTTGAGCCGGCCCGAATTCCTGCACAGCCGCCTCCTCGTACGGGATGCGCCGCGGAGTCTGGAAGCAGGAGCTGAGAAGAGAAGAGGGCGATCTCCGAGGCTGCCGCGATCCGCAGCAGGCCGGGCGGGCTCTGTGAGGCTCCGGGCGGGCTCCGTCAGGGCTCGGGGCGGGCCCCGGGCGGGCTCCCTGATGGCTCGGGGC
>VXBS01010225.1:881745-896543 GCA_013400255.1 Sitta europaea
CTGCCATGGCCGCGGTCAAGCACCGGCGGACGGCCCTGGAGCGAGTGGAGAAGTTCCTCTCCGACATCTACTTCACCGACTGCAACCTGCGGGGCAGGTGGGCGGCGGGGGGGATTCTCCGGGACAAGCTCCGGTGTGTCCCCTCAGAGTGGGGATGGTGCTCCGAGGCGCTGCCGGCCGTGAGTGCGCGCGGGGGCTCGGGGAGCTCTGTGGGCTCACGCTGAGGGGACAAATCACACATAGACACACAGACACCCACACAAACAAACTCCTTAGAATGGAGTGTGCTCCACGGCACAGCCCCTCGGCTCCTCAGCTCTCCCCTGGCCAACAGGGGCCACCAGGGCGCTTCATTGCTCAGTGATCTCTTAGTATTACTGAGGGTGTTGGGTGGTGGCAGGGCGATTCAGCCGTGCTGTGGAAGTTCCCGGTACCACCCCTGGGCTGGTCCGTGCGGGACTGATCCTATTCATGTGTCCTGGCCGTCTCCCACTACAGGCTTTTGGGCGATCGCTGTCCACCGGCATCGCTCTCCTACTTCCAGACTCCGCGGCGCATCCCGTACGAGGAGGCGGCTGTGCAGGAATTCGGGCCGGCTCAAGTGGGACAGTCTTTCGGGCCCACGTGAGTACCGGGTTTCGGCGGTGCTGTGCCCGTGCTGGGGTTGGAGCTCGTGTGTCAGAGTTGTTTGTGCGGGTGAGTCCTCACAAGCTCTCCCTTGGTGAAGAGGTGAGTTGGTGATATTCTTCCGTGATGAGGGCTTGGAGGTGCCTGCCCAGAAGCCCTACGGGAGGTTTCATGAGGGTACAGATAGGTTTCTTGCTTGTTTCTGCTGAGAGCTGCTTGTGACCATGGTTGTGCGTGTGATGCTTCTGGGGGGGATGGGTTTGCTTGTCAAGTTTGGGAGAAGATTCTTATCCCAGCAGTGGTCAGACAGAATGCCACTGACTCTTTCTCTGGGATTCCAGAAGGGCACAGGTTAAATCAGGTGTGTGTATGGACAAGCAGCATCCTTGTGTGTGAATCTCATCAAACCCGTGGGCTGTCCCCAGTCTGGTTTTTCCACAGGGGGCTCTGAGGAAGCGTGCCTTCCCTCGGGGGAAGGTCACACAGTGGACTCAGGTTGCTGCTTGCTCTCTTCCAGATGGGAGACGTGCTGGTTTAAGGTGGAGCTGAGCATCCCCCTGGCATGGGCAGGGCGAGAAGTGCACTTCATCTGGGAGAGCAATGGGGAGGGCATGGTGTGGCGAGATGGCCAGCCTGTCCAGGTATGGAGACACGGATCAGGGGTGTGCCAGGTGCCCTGCTAAGTACAGAGAGGTGAACTTTGGCACCCCTGCCCTGTTCTGTGGTGGTGTGTGCTGGGGTCATGGTGCTGCTGGGGCAGCAGCAACTTCTGTTCCTGTAATTGGGCCAACAATCATCCCACAGCATGTGGGACCAGCCCCTCTGTCCAGCTGGACTTTGGGGTATCTTATCCTGCCCATCCAGCCTGCTGTCATGGACCTCTGCCGACATGAGCTGGATGTGCCATCTTCCTGTGTAGGGATTGACTAAGGAAGGTGAGAAGACAAGCTACATCCTGACAAGAAGCCTGAAAGAGTCAGAGCCTCACAGGTGGGTGGTCAGCCAAGCCAGGGCCCCCCACTGCTGGGGGACCTTGGTGTTGTTGGAAGCCAAGAGGGCACACACATCCTTGTCTGTGTCCTGGTGCTTGTGACCTGCTCCCTGATGGTTTCCTCTTGTCCCCACAGCCTGACACTGTATGTGGAGCTGGCCTGCAATGGACTCTTTGGAGCTGGCACAGGCAGCATGATCGCCCCTCCGGACCCAGACAGGAGGGTTATCCTGAGCAAGGCTGAGCTGGTTGTCTTCAACAGAGATGTCTATGAACTGCTGGTGGATCTGGAAATACTGCTGGACATGGCTCAGGTCTGGAGCTCCTCTTCCCTTCTTTCACCTTTTCCTCAATTTCACTGTGTCTCCTCCTCCTGCTGCTCCATGACTTGAGACCTTGGAGAAGAAAATGTTTGCTGCTTCTGCTTTAGCACAGTTGACACTATCTGTGCTTGATGATCCTTGTGGGTCCCTTCCAGGGGATATTCCAGGGGAATTCAGGATATTCTAGAGTAGGAGAAAACTGAATTGAGAGAAGCCACAGGTGGTTTTTCCTCCACCTTCTGCTCCAAGGCTGGATGTGTTAACCACAGTCCCCTGGAACAGGCATATGTGGAACCTGGCTTGGGAAGACGTGTGAGAAAAGGCATAAGGCTGTGTTTGTGAAGCAGAGACATGCTGTTTACCTGTTATGACTGCCTGAGATAGATGTTGAAAGGAGGTAGCAGGTTCTCCTGGAGGCAGGTGACATCTGAGCAGATACAGTGACCAGAGTTGAACTTTTATCCCTCTCAACCCCAGCTCCTCGGGGAGGAAAACCAGAGGAGTTTCCAGGCACTGTACACTGCCAACCAGATGGTCAATGTGTGTGATGTTACGGACCCCTCCACCTTCCCTGCTGCACGTGACCTGGCTGCAGCCATCTTCAGCCAGAGGAACGGGGAGAGCCAGCACACCATCCATGCCATGGGACACTGCCACATTGACTCAGGTGAGAGCAGCACAGCGCTCCCTCTCCTCCCACCTGGAGGCCAGGGTGTGCTGCCCAAGGGGAGAACAGGCTGCCCTAGAGTTCCAGGCACAGGATACCATGCCTTGAGAGAAGGGAATGGGACCTCTCTGCTGCCACATAGCTGCTCTGTCACTGGGGCAGTGTGGGAATGTGGGTCTGGATAGCTGTGCCCTTTGGAACACCAATGGGACTGGAGATGAGGGATGAATTACAGTCTGCTGTCTTTTACCTGTTGGGCTTCACCCCTCGATTTCCCATCCCAGGAGGGGTTTCAGAGAGGTTCCAGCTCCCTGAGGAGCTTGTGTTAGGTAACAGCCATGGTGGGGCCATGCCTGTCTCTGCAGCCTGGCTGTGGCCATATGAGGAGACCATCCGTAAGTGCGCCCGGAGCTGGGTCACCGTGGTCCACCTGATGGAGCACAATCCACAGCTCACCTTTGCCTGCTCCCAGGTGAGCGATCTCACTCTGGACTCCTCTCCTCTGCTCATGGCATGTTGCTTCTCCGGCAGAAGGGGATGGGGGGCTGTAACCAAGCAGAAACGTTGCAGAGAGAAGGTTCAGGGTGTGGGGCAGTGCAGGGGGCACTGGGACTGATCCCTGTGCTCTGGCAGGCACAGCAGTTCCAGTGGGTGCAGAGCTGCTACCCGGGGCTCTATGCACGCATTCAGGACTTCGTGGCCAAGGGACAGTTCATTCCTGTTGGAGGGACCTGGGTGGAAATGGTGAGTAGCATGGTGAGCCTGGCTTGGACAGCCTGCTTGTGCCATCCTATGGGACCAGGCCTGATGCTGCAGGGGAGGGCAGAGCCTTTGCTGTGCCTGTCTGGTTAGCCATGGTCTCCAGGCCTGGGACCAGCAGCTGTCTGAAGTGTCCAGCCTAGCAAAAATACAATCCTCCCAAATCATTCCCTGAGAGGAGCTTTAGACTCCCTATTGTGTTCCTCCTTTTTCCCTCTGCCAAGCCCTGTTGTTCTCCCCACAGTCTGCCAGGTCAGGTGGGTGGGAATGGGGGTCTTACAAGATCTCTCCTTCCCTGGTGCCTGGCTTTCCTCATGGACTCTCTGTGCCTTCCCCCAGGATGGGAACCTGCCCAGTGGGGAGTCCATGGTGCGGCAGTTCCTCCAGGGACAGAGGTTCTTCCAGGAGCAGTTTGGCCGGATCTGCTCAGAGGTACTTGTTCTTTTCCATCACACCTTCCTTGCCCACCATCTCCTTCCACCCAGGAGATTCCTGCCTCCCTGCACCTTGTTCTTTGTGAGGTTGGGCTGACTTGTGTGTGTCACTCTGCCTCTGCTCCTGTCTCCTGTGCTCCCAGTTCTGGCTGCCAGACACGTTTGGGTACTCAGCCCAGCTGCCCCAGCTGATGCGTGGCTGTGGCATCCAGCGCTTCCTCACGCAGAAGCTCAGCTGGAACCTGGTGAACTCCTTCCCGGTGAGCTGTCCTTTCCTGCTCCCCAGGGGTAGACCTGTGGGTGCTGGAGTCTTCTGCAGGGCTGGACCTGTTGGTTCTACAGTTCTTCAGTTCAGCTAACACAGGCTCTGCTTCCAGAAGCCACTAGGTTTTGGTGGTAGTGATGTCCTGTCAGGCTTTAGGAGAGAGGAAGGACATGATTAGAGATCCTGGCCAGTCCCCTGGCCTAGATGTTCCTTCTGCTTCCAGGTGGGAAGCTGGACTTGTGTGCAGGTCCAACAGACAGCAAATCCAGCCCATGCCCTTGTAGCATTCCCTGTTCTTGTCCTCTCCTTAAACTGACCCATCCGGGCATCCCACACCTCCCTGGAGAGAAAATGAAGGCCCAGTTTGAATCCTGAAGAGGCTCTGAGATGCCCTTGTGCACCATATTTCCCTTTCTCTCCCCTCCAGCATCACACCTTTTTCTGGGAAGGCATTGATGGTTCCCAAGTCCTGACCCATTTCCCCCCTGGTGATTCCTATGGGATGCATGGGCGAGTGGAAGAGGTGAGTGAGGTTGCCAGACCTGCACGAGAAGGGCAGTGCCAGCCCCCTGGGGCCAGATGTGAGGCTCCTGGGCGAGGGCCCTGCCTGAGAAGGGAGCAGGATACCTGGCAGCATCGTTGGACAAAGGCTGCTGGGGCGCCTGACTCCAAGATCTGCCTGTGCCTGATTTGGGCACTTTTGGCCAGGGAAGAGGAGCAAGGCTCGGCTTTGCACCCTAAAGACTGACCTGGCTTTCTTGTATGGAGCTGTGGGAGCTGGGACTGGATGCCAGGGCATTGCAGCTGCCCAAAATCCCTCCAGATGCTGAAAACAGTGAAGAACAACAAGGACAAAGGCCGTGTGAACCACAGCGCATTCCTCTTCGGCTTTGGAGATGGAGGAGGGGGACCCACACAGAAGATGCTGGATAGGATGAAAAGAATGAGTAACACAGATGGGCTGCCCAGGTGAGAGGAGAGCTCCCATCCTCTCTCCTGGCAGGGGCATTTGCTTTGAGCCAGGCCTGGCCTTTGGCAGTGCCAAAAGAAAGGGAGCAGGGCAGGGAGATGGGCAAGTAGAAGACTGAGAAGGATTTTCAGGGGCTTGGAATCTCTCCATCCTCAAGAGCTGTAAGAACAGGTCCACAGGGCAGCCATAGACTGTGACCCCTCAGGAGAGCCCTGGGGTGAATGGCCAGCTGTGCCTGGCAGGCACCACCTGCCTGGGATACGTCCACAGGAGAGGGACAGGGTCACAGAGGAGCAGGAGAGGGGTAGGAGAAGTTTGAGGGGAATACTTTGTATGGTTGTGTTGCATTTTCTGAGGTCTGTCACCTTTCCAGCCCAGAAGCACCACAAGCCATGTCCCAGATTTCTCCCCAGCTCATCACTGTGTTTCTGTCCCACAGGGTGCAGATGTCCACTCCTGACCAGCTCTTTTCTGTCTTGGAGAAGGAGTCATCCCAGCTGTGCACCTGGGTGGGAGAGCTCTTCCTCGAGCTGCACAATGGCACCTACACCACGCAGGCCCAGGTGAGGGTCCCACTCCCAGGCAAAGGGGGCCATGTAAACTCATGGCACCTGCAAGCAACCAACCTGGAGCTGGAGATGGGATTCTGGCCACTGGTGTGAGAGATCCACTCCCAGCTACCCATTCCCTCAGCATCTTCCTTCTGTCCTTAACTGGCACCAGATAAAGAAGGGGAATCGGGAATGTGAGCGGATTCTCCACGACGTGGAACTGCTCAGCACCCTGGCTGTGGCTCAGGACCCAGCATTCCAGTACCCTGCCAGCCAGCTCCAGCAGCTCTGGAGGTGAGGGAGTGTAGGAGCACTGGTGGTACTAGGGGAGAGTTCAGTGCTGCAGCACTGTGTGTACACAACCCCTGCCATAACCTGATCAGGAATCTACCTGGAAAGAATTTGCTGCTTTGCTTGATTCTGCTGCTGAAAGATAACTCCAAACCCCCACTGCTCTGCTGTCTGGAATCTTCATTTCCTACAGAAGCTTATTCCTCCCCAGTTTTGGCTTGTTTGAGCTTGTGCATCAACGTATCTTATAGCCCTGAGGGGTGAAAACAAATAGCTCTGTTGCTCGTGGTTGCCATTTTCTGAGATGACAGTTGACAAGCCCTAACATAAAGGGATTTAAAGTATGCTGTGGAAAAAATCCTTTCCTCCCAGGTGTTGGGTAAAGTGGGAATAAGGAACAGTTATTAAGTTTGTCTGTTTGAGACAGGCTCTTGTTTGAGAGAAGGGCTCTTGTTTGAGAGAAGAGCTTGTTCTAAGCCAGCACAAATCTGATGCTCTCCCCTGCTCTCTTCTGTGGTTTCTGCTCCCCGTTTTAGGTTATTGCTGCTCAACCAGTTCCACGATGTCCTGCCAGGCAGCTGTATCCAGCTCGTGGTTGAGGACGCCCTGCAATACTACACAGGTGAGCAGGGAGCTTGGCCAGGAGGGCACTCACCTGTGGGAGCAGGTCCTGCCTGCTGGGGCTGCGGAGGTCCCAGCCCTGAGCTGCTAGGGCCAGCCTCAGCAGGCATGTCTGAAATAGCATTAAATTAGCAGGGGAGCCAAGGGATTGAGAACTATCCAAATTTATTGACTTTTCTGCTTGTTGCTGGCATGCCAGGATAGACTCCCACCAAGGTTTGTTTCTGCCTGCCCAGGGGTACTTGCAGGAGCTTTGTTGACTAGAGTTTTCCAGCTCAGCTGGCCCAGCTCATTGTAATCTAGTAATAGCAAAGTTCAGAATAATTATACACTTGAATTACTTACTAATAGATAATAATAATTAGTGATAATTAGCAATTGTTAGCTTTGAAGGAGATAAAGTGTGTGTACATTGCACGGGGAGTGCCAGAAGCTCTCTCAGATCCAACTCAAGCCCTTTTGTTGCCCAGAGATCCGCAGGGCTGGTGGTCAGCTGCAGGAGGAAGCTGTGCAATCCCTGTGCAGGGACCTGTTGCAGCCTGAGGCACGGAGCACCCAGAGCACCCTCGTGTTGAACACTTTGTCCTGGGAACGCACCGAGGTGATCTCCAGGCCTGGGCCAGATGGAACAGAGACTTTGGGTATGTCTGACCTAGGAGCAGCTCTTGTATCAGAGTTCCTTACAGGGACAGAGATAGCTAGCAGAGAAATGCTTTGCCTCTCCCTGCCTGGAACTGATTGTTCAGTTTGTTCTTCGGACAACTTGAAGGGGATAAAGTCCCCTGAAACGTGCATGAAGAAGAAGAGGGTATGGGAGGAGGTGGTAGATCTGACATGACAGCAGCAGGGCAGCAGTCGTGTGACTTAGGGTCCAGTCTGGGCTGAGTATTGGAGCAGAACCTCTTTGTTTTCCAGCTCTGGTGACAGTCCCCAGCATGGGCTATGCTCTAGTGCAGGAGCCACTTGTGCCTCCTCGGCCTGTGGCAGTGAGGAAGCAGGTAAGCACAAGGCAGATTTCCTCAGTTCCGTGTTCCCTGCATCAGAGGTTGTTTGAGGAGAAATCTAAGGAGCCCACATATTAAATTTGCAATGGAGGCACTCAGCTCCACCAGGTATGGGTCTGTGACCCATGTTTCTGGCCTTTTCCCAAGGAGGATGACTCCATTACCATGGAAAATGGGGTAATTGCTGTTTGCCTGGACACGATGGGGCACCTGACCTCGCTTCAGCTGCTGGACTCAGGGAGGTCTGTGTCACCCACTTCCTGACCCTGAGCTCCTCAAGCCTCTCCCAGGACTTCTCACTGTGCACCTTTCTGCACTGCCAGTCCTTCTGATGCTGCTGTTCCCCTGATCCACTTTCTTTCAGAGAGTCAGTCCCAGATGGCTGCTACGCCAACCAGTTTGCACTCTTTGATGATGTTCCCCTCTACTGGGATGCCTGGGATGTGATGGATTATCACTTGGAAACCAGGTAGAGAAGCAGTGCTTGCAGAACTTGGATTTTGGCTTGCCCTGAGATTCTTGCCTCCCTGTCAGTCCTAGACAGCATTCACTCTGGAGAAGTGAGTGCCTGCTGTGTGGGTGGCTGCACTGGGATTTGGGAACCTGGATCTACCAGGCTGAGACTATCTCTGCCTTCATTCCTTTCTCCAGGAAGCCAGTGACCACGCTGCTGAAGCCTCTGGAAATCACCCAGGCTGGAGGCCTGCGGGGAAGTGTGAAGTTCTCCCTGCAGGTCGGGAAAAGCAGCACCTTAACCCAGGAGGTTATCCTGGATGCCGGGTGCCCGTACCTCCGCTTCCTGACCCAGGTTTGGCCCGTGGCTGCTGTGTGATACTAACATCCTGTGCAGCTGGGAACTGGGGAGCTGAATTATAGCCCCCCTCCCTGTTTTCTTCCCTGGAGTCCCCTGCTGCCTGTCCCCCTCTGCAGAAAGCAGCCCAAGGCTGGGGGTCCTGAGAAGAGGGATCCACCAGTTGATCTGTGTTGGGACTCTGGTGTGTTTTTGCAGTAGCTGACGTGGACTGGCTGCTGCACACCGGGTCATGAGAAGTGCAGTCTCTGCCTGTCAGTCCCCATGGTAACGTCCTTCTGCTGCCACATTTAGGTTGAGTGGAAGGAGGCTCACAAGTTCCTGAAGGTGGAGTTCCCTGTGCAGGTCCGGAGCACAAACGCTACCTACGAGATCCAGTTCGGTCACCTGCAGCGGCCAACGCACTGGAACACGTCCTGGGACTGGGCTCGCTTCGAGGTCAGCAGGGAGCTGCTCTGGTCCTGGGGTTGAGCTGCTCCTGCTCTGGGCAGTGGCTCTGTATGGTGAACACCTCCTCTGGTACCTGCTGCAGGTGTGGGCTCACAAGTGGATGGATCTCTCTGAGCATGGCTTTGGGGTAGCTCTGCTGAACGACTGCAAATACGGGGCATCAGCCCACAGGAACATCCTCAGCCTCTCCCTGTGAGTTAGGGATGGGTGAGGGGGGAGCTGCTGCGGGTACTCTGCCTTCTGAGGGTTCTCTTGGAAGTCAGGGCAGCACCTGCTCCTAAATGGCTTTAGTTAAGAAGGAAATAGTCTGGTGGGTGGCTGTTTTCTGAGAATTTGGCTGACTTACATTATCTTAGGCAGTTAAAACTAATTCCTGTGTACTCAAAGATAATTCAGGAGAGATGAGATTCATATTTGTAGCAGGTAGCTTTTCTGTTGCTGACCAGAGCATACCCCAGGAAGGGAGGCTTAAGGAGAGGAAGGGAACAAGAATGTTAATGTTATGGGTGCATACAAAGCGGAAAGAAACTGCCTATTTCAGTTTGAATCTGTCAGACACAATTTTCACAGGATGACACCCCAGTTTTTTACCTTCTGGGACTATCCAGGGCCTGTTTGCAGTTGCATGTTTGCTTCCACTTCAGGGCCCAGCCTCGAGGTAGCAAGGAAAGCAGTTGTCTTGTCACAGTGCTCTGGCTCTGCTCTGGGTGACAGTGGGTGCTGCCAAGGTCTCACTAACCTCATGTTGCCTTAGGCTGAGAGCACCCAAGGCCCCTGATTCCACGGCAGACATTGGGCACCACCAGTTCACCTATGCTGTGATGCCTCACCGGGGTGAGTGACAGGCAGAGCTGTGGGGCCATGCAGGGTGGGAGATGCTCCAGTGAGCCTTGGGGTGGGTGTGCCCCTGGCTGTGCACATACAGAGGCTGACCAGGGAGAGGTCCTTGTGCTGCAGGTTCCTTCCAGGAGGCTGGTGTGATTCAGCAAGCCTACAACTTGAATTTCCCCCTCCATGTGGTCCCGGCCAGCAGTGCCCAGTGCCCAGCCTGGAGTGCCTTTTCTGTCAGCTCACCTGCCATCGTGCTGGAGACTGTCAAGCAGGCAGGTGCAAGGGTAGAGGAGGGGAGAGCAGGGGGGAAAAGGTGCTGTTGTTGAGCAGGGCTTGCTCTTTCACCCACACCAAGTGGTGGTCAGGCTCAGCTGAGTGCAGCAGTTTGTACTGGAGGGGCTGTGCCTGTCTCATCTGTCTCAACTCTCCCAAAGGCTGAGGACAGACCCGATGCTGTGGTGGTTCGGCTCTACGAGGCCCATGGCAGCACAGTCACCACCTGGCTCCAAACCTCCCTCCCCGTTAAGGAAGCAATCCTGTAAGTCCATACCAGAGGGCTGGGGGTGTGTGGGGAGGGAGATCAGTCCCTTCAGCCTTGTGCTTTGCCCCACAGCTGTGACCTCCTGGAGCATCCGATGGCGCAGGGCCGCCTGCCACTGGAGCACCGGGGCCTGAGGCTTTCCTTCACGCCCTTCCATGTGCTCTCCATCCTCCTGCTCCTGACACCAGACACTGCCCCTTGCTGATGCTCCAGCCACCCGGACCAACACTGGGAGCTCCAGTCACAGACTGAGCTGTTCCCAATCCCAAGAGCCGTGCAAGGCAGCAGTTCCAGGGAAGGGCAGTGTCCCCATGCCCTGCACCCAAGTGTCGGAGAGCAGCGCTCAAACAACCCCGCTCATCAGGGAAGGAGGACAGCTGCCCACTGCCCAGACAGGATAGGTGGTCTCAAGCAAGTTCTAAGCTCATTTAAGTGTGGACAAAGGTGCAGACAGGCTGGTGGCCCCACTCCAGCCGTAGAGGTTTGGGGAGCAGCAGTTTCCACAGTGATTCCCATGCCTCAGCCTTCATCTTGTCTAGCAGTGAGGGTAAAAACACACTCCACTGCTTCCCTTCTCTCCCTGCCTGCCCCTTGCACTGCCCTTGCACAAGAGGAAACACAAAAAAATCAAGAGAATCAGATAAAACCAAGCTCCAGACTGTTTTTTTAACTTGTTGTAGTTGCTCTTTTAGTGTTTGCCTGAGCAGGATCTCACTCCTGGCACTGAGGAGGCTGAACTTACCTTTATCTTGGGGGGGATGAGGTGGAGGAGAAGGCTGCTACAGCCTGTGGGGAAGAGACTGGGCACAGAGGGATTTATCCTTCACAAGAAGGATAAGACAAAAAAAGACATGCACGGTGATTTCTACACAAAATACTTTATTAGTCAGCTAAAAACAGTGACTGGATCAACAGCCAGAAGGGGAAGAGGCAGAGGGAAGTGTCAAGAGTCCACCACAACATGTGGTCCTGGCCCTTTTTCCCCTCAAATGCCTGTGGACAGCAGAAAAAAGCCCCATCACCAGCTCAGCTTCTCCGTCTCACACCGAGAGGATGCAACAATAGCAAGTAAGTGTGAGCACAGGCCCAGAGCAGCTCCATTTCCACCAGCACTAGCCTTGGGCTGTGGCCAGGCCCTGCCTGAGCTCTTCTTGGCGCCTTAAATGCCCCTCAGGAGGTACCAGCAGGTGACACTCACACAACAGGGGCTGCACCTGGAGAAGGAAGAGGGAGATGAGGACTCACAGGGCAAGGCTGTTCCCCATGGGCTCCTCTCCTGCCCTCAAGGGATCTCTCCCACAGCCCCACGTGTGCACCAAAGCCATGGGCACTGCCAGTCTCACCTTTAGCCCTGCGAGCAGATGTCTGGCGGCTTCTTTGGACACCTAGAGGCTCCTCAGGCAAGGCTGGAGCAGCAGTCACTCTCCTCCTCCCACGAGCAGGTCCCTTCCTTGGCCTGGCAGGCTCCTCTTCCTTCTCTTCCCCCTTCTCCTCTGACTTTGGGGGGCTCACTGCAGCCCTGCGGCGCTGCTTTGAGGCACGCGGGGCAACCTGGGTGGGTGTCAGAGCTGGGGCTTACCAAGAAAACTCCATGGGAAAGTCCATGTAGGATCATCACCACGAACTCATGAGCAGCCCGAGCAAGGCCCAGGCAACAGGACAGCCAGACAGCCACAGAGCCACTTACCCTGGGGCTTGGTGCCTCAGGGTCTGCCTTCAGCTGAGGGTTCTTCTTGCCGGGTGTCTTGCGGGGTCTCTGCCCTGCATGAGAGGATGTGCCTAGGTTAGGTGGGGTGAGGAGAGGAAGAGGCAGAGCCTGCACCCCAAGGGACAGCCCATGGCACAGTGAGCTCGCAGGGATGCTGTTCTGAGTGAGGAACCACAGGATGAAAAAACATCCAACAGCTGCACCTGGGCAGGTTTGGATGCTGGTGGGAAGCCTTGGGGGCAATGGCTTCTGTCCCATGGTGCCAGTGACTGTCACAGGCCTGTCAGCACCCCAGAGAGAATGGCTTTGCTCCTGCCTGTGCCCTTGCGCTGCATAGCAAGAACTGGGCTTCCCAGGCTCCAGCCCTCCTGGAGCAAGAGTGGGTCCCACAGGAAGGGGAGAGGAAACTCACCTTTCGGAGCCATGGGGCCAGGCTCTCCCTGTAAGGAAGGGACAAAGCATTGACTGAGGTGCAGTCATTCTGCAGGCAGCAGAATCCCTGCCCCTTCTCCATCCTGCAGCCACTGCAGGTATAGGGAAACACATTTCCTTGGGAAGGAAGGCAGGGCAGTTGGGCTTGTTCTGCCTGCCTTGTGGCTTGGGGACTCTGCCATCAATCCCTGTACCTGCAAGGCCCCAGACACAGGGCCCAGGAGGGAAGATCCCAGCTGCCAGACCACCCAAACCCCCCCATTCCCTCTATCTGCTCCAGACTGCTCACCATCCATCAGCTGGCTCCCCACCACACAGGAGATCCTTGTGACCCCCATGCCTGGCAGCATGATGGAGAGGGAGACCCCAAGCCACACAGCATAATGGGAGTCTCAGCAAGCAGAAAACAGGCCCGTGTCCCCTTGGAGGAGTGCTCTGGGGGCTCCTCAGCTCCAGGCAACAGCCCCAGGCTCCTACCTGGAACCATATGGTCCTGCCACTGCGGTCACGCAGGGAGCTCATGCCAGGCACCAAGTAACACTGCAGCCAGTCCTTGAAGGCAACGTAATTATCCGAGTGCTCGGGGTCCAAGAGCTCTGCCAGGGGAGACAGGGCAAGGGCAGAAGCAGAGCAAAGGCCATGATCACCGTGTCAGGGTGCCCCCCAAACCTCCTGATGCTGAGAGGGCAAAGCCCCAGCCTCCCTGCCAGCCCAAGTGTCTGTCTTGTCCCCTCACCTGCCATGATGACCTCCTTGGGCACAGTGTGGCACAGCTCCAGGAGATCTGGGTTCTCTTGCCTCCGCTTCACCTTCTTGCTCAGTGTCAGGGAAGGATCCTGCAGGCATGGACAAGCGCAGACAAGTCACCTGCCAGTTATTTCTGCTTCCTCTGCTTCTCTCCTCCCATCTTCTTCCCCATTTCTCGCCCTCCAGAGCATTAGCTGCCACACTCTCCACACACAACAGCCCTGAGCTCACCACACAGGAGGCTTCCAACTTGGCTACAGAGACATGAAGGAGGGCTAATACACAAAAACACCAGCAGTAGGTTGTGTAGTTTGTTTTTGGGGTTAAAATAGCCACTTCCTCTCCCCTGAGGCCACAAAGTCAGCCTTGGGCTTTACTGCAGCCTTCCCCTTGGAGACTTTAAGCTTGCAAGGTGTTTGTTTCCCTCACCTCTTCCTCTTCACCCACCCCAAAAACACTTGTAGACTTCCTTGGGGCAGGAGCTCATCATGAAGGGCCACAGGCAACCAGACCCCTGCTTCTGGCATCTGCCTGGAAACCTGCTGCTTTCTGAGCCTGTGAAAGCACCTGGTATTCCCCACCTTCTTCCTCCTCTCCTGCTCCTTCAGGGCCTCCAGCACGGTCCGAGCTTTTTCAAAGGGAGGGATCTTCAACCTGAGAGAGTTACACACAAGCCTGGAGCCTGGCTTCTGGCTCTTCCAGTGTCTACCAGGTGAGGAGGCAACCCCGGCTTGGCCAAGTAGCTGTCAAGCTCCAGCAAACTCTTCTAGACTAAACCTCCGTGGCAGCTCAGCGGGTACTCAATCCACCTTACCTGTAAAGGATCTCAGCACGCAGGTAATTCCCAATTCCATTGAAGTATTTCTGATTTAAGAGGACCTCACAGATGGGCTTGTCAAANAGCCTTGGGCTTTACTGCAGCCTTCCCCTTGGAGACTTTAAGCTTGCAAGGTGTTTGTTTCCCTCACCTCTTCCTCTTCACCCACCCCAAAAACACTTGTAGACTTCCTTGGGGCAGGAGCTCATCATGAAGGGCCACAGGCAACCAGACCCCTGCTTCTGGCATCTGCCTGGAAACCTGCTGCTTTCTGAGCCTGTGAAAGCACCTGGTATTCCCCACCTTCTTCCTCCTCTCCTGCTCCTTCAGGGCCTCCAGCACGGTCCGAGCTTTTTCAAAGGGAGGGATCTTCAACCTGAGAGAGTTACACACAAGCCTGGAGCCTGGCTTCTGGCTCTTCCAGTGTCTACCAGGTGAGGAGGCAACCCCGGCTTGGCCAAGTAGCTGTCAAGCTCCAGCAAACTCTTCTAGACTAAACCTCCGTGGCAGCTCAGCGGGTACTCAATCCACCTTACCTGTAAAGGATCTCAGCACGCAGGTAATTCCCAATTCCATTGAAGTATTTCTGATTTAAGAGGACCTCACAGATGGGCTTGTCAAAAGCCCTGTCATCCAGGTTCTTCAGCACATTCTCCCTGCAAGCGAGCACGGGCCATCAAGCAGAGTCACCTGGACATGTCCGTGCAGGAAAAGCAGCCAAAAGCAAGCGGGGGGCATTCCTCAGGACGCTCACCTGAAGGCCTGGTACTCTGAGACCACGCAGGGCCCGCGTTCCGGCTGCCAGGCGCCCCCCAGGCGCCAGGACCCGAAGCGCCGGGGGTCGACGAAGGAGAGGGCGCGCGGGGGGCTCTCCCGGGTGAGGAAGCGCAGGTGGGCATGGCGGGGCAGCTCGGCGGCGGGGCTCAGCCGGAACGACCCCGACATGCCAAAGCGGAAC
>VXBS01010225.1:897024-941531 GCA_013400255.1 Sitta europaea
GCCACCGCCGGCAGACACGGCCCGCCACCATTGGCTGCGCGCCGGGCACTGCGCGCTCCCATTGGCTGCGCGCCGGGCGCTGCGCGCTCCCATTGGCTGCGCGCTCCCATTGGCTGCGCCGCGATAGCGGAGGTTGTTTTCTGGCCGAGGCGGTGCCGCCGCGGGGAGATGTTGCACAACGCGGGCACACAGCGGGACACGGCTCAGCCTTGAAACCGGGACTTTATTGGAGCTGCCCCGAGGGTCCCCGGAAATCCGGAGGGAAGGGAAGCGTCCCCCGTCCCCAGCCAGGAGCACCAATCTGGACCCCCAGCTCAGTGTCGCGGCCTTCCGCCGTGGGCCTCTCCTGGCTCCTCAGAGAAGGGTGTTCATCAGGGTCTGGGCCTGCTTCAGCTCTGCAGAGACAGCACGGAGACGTGGGGGAGATGCAGGTATTGCAGCATCCCTTCCAGCATCTCCCCCTGCAGAAGCCCCCCGGGAGGCCCTTGCTGCCACCCCCTCCTGGCCCCTCACCTGCCAGCAGCACCCAGAACTTGTTGGCCGAAAGTGTCACAGGGACAGCAGTCATCTCCTCACGCTCTCTGGCCCGCACGTTGAAGGTCAGGTGCACCACGGGCTCATTGACCTCCTGCAGCTCGCTGGAGCTGAGGGTGTAATCCACCCGCCAGTGCACTGAGCCCAGCTGGCTCACTGGGGTGGGCAGTGGGATGGTGTCAGCACCCCGGCTCACTCCAAGGTGACTGACACCGACCCCACACCCCACTCACATCGCAGGCTGCAGGCCCTGAGCCTGTCCTGGAGAGGGCTCTGCTTCTCCTCATAGGAACGGCACAACCCGCTGGCATGCTCTGCTCGTGAGGAACAAGAGAAGAACCCCCTGCTCACACCAGACCTGCAGCTGCCAAACCCCACCGTGGCACCTGAGGAGCCCTCAGGGATTGGTGGCACACGAGGGAGGTGATGGAGGGCAGCACGACAGCCAGCCTGCCCTCCATCTGCATGTGAACTGTCAGCAACATCCCACCAAGTCTGGCTCACGGTGCCACCCTGAGGGTTTACCCTACCTTTGGGCAGTCCCAGCTGCTGCAGCTCGCTTGACAGAGACTCACTGTCTACACTGTGCTTGGCTGCACTGGAGAGGATGAAGCCGAGGACAGCGATGGTTGCCTTCACATCCCCCGACTCTGTAGATGGGAGGGAGGGTGAGCTCTGCCACCTTGGCAAGGCATCCCCAGACAGACTGCTGCCCATCCCTGGAGCATGGCTCCATCGGGTAAGGACAGCAGGACTCACCTAACTTAGCATCTGAGGTCAGCTTCAGGATCTTGTCATACTGTGGGAGAGCAGAACACCACGATAAACACCAGCTAACACTCACTACTTAAAAGTTAACACTTGCAATTCTTACCTTAACGTTAATACTAGTAACACTTACTATGCATATTATTACAACTAGTAGAGGCTGGTAGTGTTCTTAACGCCGAGGCTTCCATGAAAAACACGAGGTTAATTAATATTGCTGATTATGCCATCGTAGTGTTTAAACCCTTGGCCTCCGCTGCGGTAGCCCCACACTCACCTCGATGGCCTCCCCCAGCAGGTCCCGAAGCACCTGGGCGCAGATCAGCTTCAGCTTCACCGAGGACTGCGGGGGAGAAGGAGGGTGAGCAACGGGCCCGCGGCAGGCGAGCGGGGGAACGCGGGGGGCGCGGGCACTTAACTATTTTGGCCAAGGTGCTGATCTCGGCCAGCACCCAGTCGGGGCAGTCCAAGTCCCCGCAGAAGCGGAACCGCTGCGGGGAAAGAGGCGGTCAGAGCCCGCAGCGGGCTCTGCACGCCCTCCCCGCTCCCCGCCGCCGAACCCCCTGCCCACCATGTCNTCCCCCGCTGCCGCAGCCCGTGCAGGTGCTGGTGGAAGCTCCGCGTTCCGATCGTGGCGGGTAGATCGCGCGAAAGAGGGAGCGAGCCGTGAATGGGACAGCCGGGGAATCAGGAGCCGAGCGCGGCGGGAATGGGCGGGCTGGGAGCGGCCCAGCCCTGGGGCATAAAGAGCATGAGCAGGGGGGAAGGCAGAGAGGGCAGTGAAATCAAGTTTTGTGAGAGTGCAGCTGGAATGACTGCAGAGCTGGGATCTTATTGAGCTGTTTATAAAGATGGAGAGGACACGATGCTGAGCTGGGGGTGAAATAAAAGCCCCCGGCTTGCCTAAAATAGAGATAGCATGGCTGGGGCTGAAGTAAAAATTGTGGCTGAGGAAAGACAAAACAGATCCTGGCACGAGAGCTGGAATACGGACTGCAGAGACAGAGGCAGAGCAGCACAGAGCTTGGTCTGAAATACTCTGGAGCACTCGGCCTGTACAGCAGGAGCTGCAGGCAGGGGCGCAGGGCTGGAGCTGAGATAAAGTCTGGGGGCAGGGGAGCGCTGGGACAAACACCCCAGAGCAGGATCTGAAATAAAATCCAGTGTGCTGGAAGGGGAAGCACTGTGCGGCTGCAGAAGTGAGTGTGGGGCTGGTATGCACATTCTGGCTTTTTAAGTGCCCAGCACCAGGGTTGTTATCCCAGAGCCAGAGAGGACCAAGCCCAGCTTGCTGGCAGCAGTTAGAGCAGCAGCCAGTGGGAGTCCAGGGCAAGGCTGCCCAGGAGGGTTCAACATCACCCCCACAGCAGACACATATTCTTCACAACTGGGTTTCACAGTCCACAAAGGGTTTATTTAAGATAAAAAAATCATTCCTTTACACACCTGAGTCTGCATTCTGCTCAGGGAGCACTTGGCAGCTGCTGCCACATGAGCAGGGAGAGCTTCTCATCATCTCCCTCCTACCTACAGCCCCTCTCCAAGCTCCCCCCAGTTGCTGCTGCTTCTCTCCTCAGGCAGAAGTGCTTCGCCACTCAAAGTGACCATCCTCAGGGTCCTGCAGGGGACAGGGAAGAAGTCACTTCAAACACCTCCAGTGCAGGCAGGAATGAGGGTCCCTGCCCTCCAGCTGCCCCCAGCTTTCTCCAACCCCAGAGATTAGCATCAGGTAACAGAAGAAGCTGTGATCTGTACAAACACCAGCACCCAGGCACAGAAAGTCATCTCAAAGGCCACTCACCTCCATCCAGAAGCCCTGGTTATCCATTTCCATCATCTGGATCCCCACCTCAGGATCTCTCCTGTCCCAAAGGGCTCTTCCACCCTGCCAGCCCAGCCGCTTGGTCCCCAGGCACTGAGGAGGAGAGCACAGGGACTGCAGCCCTGCCTGGCCCCACACAGCCCCTCAGCCCACCCCACACAGGGGCCCAGGCCTGCTGGCCCAGCCCCGCAGGCAGAACTCGCCCTTACCACGAGCACGACGGGCGCGGCAACAACGCAGAGGCCACCAATGGCCAGCAAGGCCACTCCATAGGCTGGGAAACCTGGCTGGGGCGAGGGACGTTCCAGGGTGTCCTCTGGAGCAGAGCACAGCATTTAGAGGCTGGAGCAGCCAGCATTGCCCCACGGGGTGCCAGCCACCCACTCTGCTCCACGGGATATGATAACCCCTGTTCCACACCCTCCATGCCTTTTCCTCCCAGCCTGCAGCAGAAGGTCTCCAACCCCACAGGCCCCAGGCCATACAGAGGGAAAGGGCACAACTGTGACTAAAATTTTGCTTTGGGGTTGCCTCACCAGCCAAGACATGTGACTGTCTCTGCACACAAGGGACCTGCTCAGCTGTGGATCTACTCTGCTCACATCAGAGGCACAGGGCCTGTGGAGCTCATGGACCCACGGCCAAGAGGAGAGCTCACCTCCCACAGAGAGAGAATATGGATCCACATGGATATCAGAGTCAGCCAGGGCCTGGTTTGGCCCCACAGAGAACACAAGTGTCTGCAGAACTTCCACGCTGGTGGGAGCAGGGTCACGGAAGATCATGTTCCCATGGCAGAGCACGGAGCCAGGCCTGCAGACAGTGTTGGGCAGAGCTCCAGCAGCTGCCAGTGCCACCAGGACCCCACAGTGGGATGGGGGGGGGGGGCACACCCAGCCTCCTCCCAGAGGGTTTTACTCAGGAGGAAGAGATCTCTGCACTCAGGGAGCCGTGGGATGGAAGGGACATCCCTGGAGGTCCAGCAAATCACCACTGACACAATGGGTTAATGCTCAACCTCAGCTTCCTCTGCAAATCCTTCCTTAGCCAAAAATATGCACCTGACAGCCACAACCTGTTGGCTGATATCCAAAGGGAGACCTCTGTAAGAGACAGTCCCAAAAGTCCCTAAAAATTCTGCCTCATGGTCTTTGACAAGGCCCTGGGGACTGGACTGAAACTGTGAAACCCCCAACTCAGGGAGCCTGCTCAGCTGTGTTGGTGCAGGGGTGCTTAACAGACCGAGGTGCTCTCATGGGAAAACAATAGGCAACATCACAGTGAGCTGATTGAGAGGTGGCCTGTTCTGGTGTGTCCTACCCTGTTCTTTGAACAATCTGTTTCTACACTGATTACCCAGGACCTCCACCTCCTTTTTGGCCCGTTGCCTCCTGCCATGGAAAGGGCTATAAAAGCAACTCCCGGAGCTACCCCAATCTGAGACCTCCCCACGGAAGGAAGACACGTCTATTGGCCAAGGAACACAAGGACTTCGTCTCATCTGTTGGTAGCTATAATCCCACCCTCACTTTCTTTCTTTCTCACTCTCTCTTTCTCACATCTATTGCATAACTGTGTTGCTAGCACTCAATAAAAGTGCATTGTTGTGATTAAACTGCTGAATTGTCCCCTGCTGTTTGCCTTTTTGCACTCCAAGGTCCATAAACCAACCATCACGACACCCCGCCTGTATGAGTGACAACCTGCCTGCCCACAGACACCCCTGAACACCCCAGCTGAACCCCTCCTGCCACTCACAGGAATTCTTTTATGATCACGTTCAGGAAGCTTGGGTAATCCCTCAGGGCTCTCACCACCTGCAAGAAAGGTTGTGCTCAGCTCCCCACCAGCGTTTGGGGGGGGTTTGCACACCCCAAAGCATCCCCTCTTCCTCCCATGGCCCTTCTCCTCCTCACCCTGCTGGGAGGACCTTAATCCCCCTTCCCACCAGCCCCACTCCTACCGCATCGCCAAGCTCCATGGAGAGATTGTGGTGCTCGTCAGAGAGGGGATCCTGAAGCTTCTGGCTGAAGTGTCTGTTGGTGACCAGGAAGGAGAGGGGGTACACACGCAGACCAAGCTTGGACCCTGCAGGAACGAGGAACAAGAGCTGGATGTGTGGATTTGGCAGCAGCCCTGCCCACAGCACACACGGAGCCTGTCCTTACCTTCCACCGAGAGGGAGCTCAGGTCCATGGGGAGGGCCGAGAGCATGGTCAGGGCTTCCAGAACCTCCGTAACACCAGCATGGACAGCGGTGTCCAGGTAGAGGTCTCCAGTGATCTCCGTGCTCCCACCGAGATTTCTGAGGGGAGAGAACAGCTCTGAGCAAGGCAGGAGGGTCAGGGCCCAGCCCCAGCCCAGTTGTTGGTGGTTTTCCCCTGAGAGCCCACAGAAGGTGCTCAGTTAGAGTTCATTCCAGCTGCACATCCCCTCCCAGCTTTCCCCACCCTCTCCATCCTTGCAGCACAGCTAAATAGCTGCAGGGGGCACAGGAGATAGAGGGTGGCAGAGGAGCAGCTGCATCCCATACCTGAGCTGGGAGATGGTGAAGTTCCTCACGTGGTAGAGGACACTGACACATGAAGTTACCTGAGCAGAGAGAAGACAACAGCTCACACCCTCCCATGCTTAGCACAGGTTATCCCACCCTGCAGGCAGCCTGTGCCCACCCTCCCAGCATCACCCTTTGGAAGAGTCCCCAGGGCCTGGCATACCTCGCTGACCAGCTTGTCCAGAGGATCCATCCTGCTCATGCCCAGCTGGGAGCCAGTGAGGGAGATGGACAGCTTCTCCGGGTCCAGGTTCTCCAGGCTGAAGTCTAAGGGAGTTGGGAGAAGTTATGCTCATACCTGCTCCCCCAGCTTCCACGGGAGATATTGGTCAGCCTTGAGCTCACCCACGGCCACACACCAAAAGCAGAAACCAGCAGGGCAGCTGAGGGAGGAGGAATTCCTCAGCATGAGGGAAGGGCTCAGGATGTGCCATTCCCAGCACAGCAGAGCTGGGGCACAGAGGGGAGCCCGGGGAGTCGAGCACTGCCCTGCTCCTCCACCACCTTTCACATCCTTACAATGGCTTTACACAGGCCAGGAGAAGGGGTGTGCAGTGAAGGAAGGGTCTGGAACTCAAACTGCACAGGTGTTGGCACTAACAGAGGCATGAGAAGGGCACTGGGCAGTAGCAGCAGCTTCTTCAGGACTCACCCCCGGACTGGACAGACTGGGGCTCCAGCTGCCAGCTGAAGATGCTCCTTCCCTTGCTTGCCTCTGTGATGACCGTCCGGATGAGGTGGGAGTTGGTGGGAGCAGGAGCGTCCCCCCGGAACAGAACCTCCCCTCGCACCACCACGGAGCCATTCCTGGCAGGGAGAGAGGACACAGTGGGCAGCACACTTGAATTTGGTTTCTTCCAGGTGCATTCATCCAGGAATTCAGACAGGGATCCCTCGGGATGATGACACCAGGGAAGAGCAATAGCCCCTCACAATGACCTATCTGGAGCATTTTCCTGGGCAAACCCTTCCCTCCAAGCCAAACCTGCAGCGGCTTGGAAAAAACCAGAGACCACTGAATCTCCAGCAGGATCCATCTTTTTGACACACACTCCAATATTTATGTATTTCTACTGTGGGAAAGGTTAAGGAAAGTCTTGGGAACACATAAGAGGAAAGACAAAACACCAAACACTGCTTAGAGCAGACATTTCTGCCCTTATCAGCCCTTCACTCCAACATCCACTCCCAGCCTTCGGGGAGGCAAAGGGAAAACATTCACACGTGGTGTTTATGGCTGCAGCCGTTCCTCTGCAGGGCTCCTTTCCCAAGGGAGCAGAGAGCCTTTATCAAAGCTAAGCTAAGTATAACAAGCTGCTCTTGTACACAGGACTCCCCTTAAAGGGCAGGGTGGGCACCACAGGGCGCTGCTCCTAAAAACCCCACCCTGCCCATCAGCTGCACACTCACAGGAACTCCAGGACATTCGCCTGCAGGAAGTTCTTGTAGCTCGACAGCATCTGGTGCAGCTGGAAGGAAGAAGCATCTGGGAATTAACTGAGGAGGCTTTCCAAGCCCCCTAATGTGAAGGGGAAATGTTCAAGCAGGTGGGCAATAAATAGAGGGCAGTCAGCCCAGCCTGCTCAGGACAGGGCACGCTGGCACCCCAGGGAGTGCCAGCACTCAGGAATGCCTGGGCATGAGCTGGGATACCTGGGAGGGCACACCCCAGCAATAACACCGTGTGCCCCGCTGGCTTCCAGAGGGGAGGGCAGCCCAGCCCTACCTCAACCCAAGCCCCAATGCAGCAGTGCCAGGGCTTTACCCAACCCTGCTCAGGAGGGCAGTCAGCCAAGCGAGGGCTGATGCAGCACACAGGCTGCTCGCCCCAGCAGGGCGACCCAGAGGGCCAAACCTGTCCCAGCCACCTCCAGCACCCACCATCAGAGTCACATGTGCCTCCAGGTGCCGGTAGCTCTCCGAATTCCTGCTGCCCAGCGCCGGGGTATAGGCAATGTCCAGCAGCCGAAACTGTAGGGGCAGCACCTGCACAGGCTGGCCAGGTATGGGGAGGCTGCAGGGGGGGGATGCAGGGGGTCCCGTCCCTGTGCAGCCAGGTTTGCCCCTTGTCATGAGCTCAGCGGGGCTGAAGGTGCCTCTGGTGGCTGTGGGGAGATGTTCCGTGACTCTGGAGGAAAGCTGGGAAGTGTTGGAGGCACTGGGCACGCTGTGGTCATCGAGGGTCACTCCTGTGGGCACAGCCGGGGTCTGGGAGCTGAGCAGGGAGCTGGCTGCATGCCCAGCTGCAGGAGAAATTGGCAGACAGGCTGGAGCTGTCGCAGTGCTGGTGGTGGCAGCGTGGTGCCCAGGCTCAGAGCCACACTCCAGAGCAGGCGTTGTGGAGCAGGGGGGAGGCACCGAGCCTGGGCTGGCAGGGCTGGGCCCTGGAGCTCCTGCTGGAGAGGGAACAGGGCCTGCTGATGCTGTCCTTGCCTCACTGTGCCTGGATTCTTCCAACACAAACATCTTCCCAAGCTCAGGAGTGGCACCAGTGTCTGTGAGGCTCATCCCAGTCACGGCGGGACCTGCAGGGCCTGGAGCCCTGCTCTGAGCTGGGGAGGCTCTGGGGGACAGTGGCTGTGCAGGGGAATAAGGCCACTCACTCTGCGTCCCCGAGGTGACAGCAGGAGCCCCAGACTGCACCGTGGGCAGGGAATAGGCCAGCACGTGCTGCCTGTGGGCACCAGGAGCTGTGGCAGGAGTAGGAAGTGATGCCAGGGCTGCACCCCGGAGCCCAGAGCCATTTCCAGCAGCCTGGGCCAGCACAGCGTCCCCCGAGGGAGCAGCTCTCCCAGGCAGGACAGTGCCAGCAGTGCCCCAGGGCCCCGCGGGGGTCAGGGCAGGGGGCACCCCCACCGTGCCAGGGCGCAGCTCAGCCCAGCCAGGTGTCCCTGGCCTTGGCAGAGCAGAGGCCACCACCTGCCCTGCCCCACCGGGGCTCCGGCAGCCAGCAGCCAACGGCGAGCACGTGGGGACACTGGGGGGGACCTGAGACCCCGCGGCTGCCCCTCGGAGTAGCACCGGGCAGTTGGGTGACACTTGCACTGCTGCAGCAGGGACAGAAGCAGCCGTGGGGAGGGCAGGAGGGTGCAGCCATACCGGGGAGGTGACAAGGACCCCAGCAGCCGGCTCACCCCAAGCTCTGGAGGTGGCCTCAGACCCCCTTCCTGCGCTCTGGGGCTCTGCTGTGCCCGCCGGCTGCCCCAGGTCACCAGCTGAAGTCACTGGGGGTGTCTGTGTGGCACCACAAGAGCCTGGCCCTGCTCTCTGGAGGCCTCCCCGGGCAAGGCGACCGCAGGAGCCAGCACTGGGGCCACCCTCAGTCTGGGTGAGCCGAGCTGAGGCAGCAGGCACTATCCCTTTGCCAGGCCCCTGTGCGGGGGACAGCGTCACAGTCACGGCCGTGCCCACCCGCAGCTCTTCCCTGTCCCTAGGGCCGGGCTGCCACCGCACCGTCCCCCCGGTGACAGCAGCCCGAGCGGCCGAGCTCTCGGGGCCGGCAGCAGCACACACACAGCCGGCCAGCAGCAGCAGCAGGGCTCGGCAGCACAGCCCCCGGGCAGCCACAGCCCCAGCCCGGAGCAGCGCTCCCGGCCGCGGGGCTCCAACGCCGCGCCTCATCTCGGGAGAGCCCACGGCGAGCGCAGCTGTGGAGGACAGCAGCAGATTTAGAGGGAGCTCTGCAGCTCCCACAGCGCAGGGCCCAGCACATGTCCAAGCCTCCCATCCCCAGAGCTCTGTCCTAAAACGTCTCCCTCTTCCCCAGCACCTCCCAGCCCAGCACAGCCTGTACCCAGCCCTGGCACCTCCGGGGTGCTCCCGGGGCAGCAGAGGGAGGGAACCAGCCCTGGGATCAAACACCACCTCATCCCCTAACACCCACCTTACTCTCAGCGCAGGGCCAGGCCCACCAGCACCCCTCACCTAGCAGCAGCCCTGGACAAGAGAGCACCAAAGGCCAGCTAAGCCCTGGCTTTTATCTGGTTTCCCAGGGGGAGGATGTGGCTCCATTCCAGCTGCTCCCAATTAACTCACAAACACATCTGCACTCCCCCAGCTGCAGCTGGAGCGCTCTCAGCTCCCCTCTGCCCCTCACGGAGTCCTTGGCAGCAGGAGGGGCTGGGCCTGCCCCCCCCCCAGNTTCATCCAGGAATTCAGACAGGGATCCCTCGGGATGATGACACCAGGGAAGAGCAATAGCCCCTCACAATGACCTATCTGGAGCATTTTCCTGGGCAAACCCTTCCCTCCAAGCCAAACCTGCAGCGGCTTGGAAAAAACCAGAGACCACTGAATCTCCAGCAGGATCCATCTTTTTGACACACACTCCAATATTTATGTATTTCTACTGTGGGAAAGGTTAAGGAAAGTCTTGGGAACACATAAGAGGAAAGACAAAACACCAAACACTGCTTAGAGCAGACATTTCTGCCCTTATCAGCCCTTCACTCCAACATCCACTCCCAGCCTTCGGGGAGGCAAAGGGAAAACATTCACACGTGGTGTTTATGGCTGCAGCCGTTCCTCTGCAGGGCTCCTTTCCCAAGGGAGCAGAGAGCCTTTATCAAAGCTAAGCTAAGTATAACAAGCTGCTCTTGTACACAGGACTCCCCTTAAAGGGCAGGGTGGGCACCACAGGGCGCTGCTCCTAAAAACCCCACCCTGCCCATCAGCTGCACACTCACAGGAACTCCAGGACATTCGCCTGCAGGAAGTTCTTGTAGCTCGACAGCATCTGGTGCAGCTGGAAGGAAGAAGCATCTGGGAATTAACTGAGGAGGCTTTCCAAGCCCCCTAATGTGAAGGGGAAATGTTCAAGCAGGTGGGCAATAAATAGAGGGCAGTCAGCCCAGCCTGCTCAGGACAGGGCACGCTGGCACCCCAGGGAGTGCCAGCCCTCAGGAATGCCTGGGCATGAGCTGGGATACCTGGGAGGGCACACCCCAGCAATAACACCGTGTGCCCCGCTGGCTTCCAGAGGGGAGGGCAGCCCAGCCCTACCTCAACCCAAGCCCCAATGCAGCAGTGCCAGGGCTTTACCCAACCCTGCTCAGGAGGGCAGTCAGCCAAGCGAGGGCTGATGCAGCACACAGGCTGCTCGCCCCAGCAGGGCGACCCAGAGGGCCAAACCTGTCCCAGCCACCTCCAGCACCCACCATCAGAGTCACATGTGCCTCCAGGTGCCGGTAGCTCTCCGAATTCCTGCTGCCCAGCGCCGGGGTATAGGCAATGTCCAGCAGCCGAAACTGTAGGGGCAGCACCTGCACAGGCTGGCCAGGTATGGGGAGGCTGCAGGGGGGGGATGCAGGGGGTCCCGTCCCTGTGCAGCCAGGTTTGCCCCTTGTCATGAGCTCAGCGGGGCTGAAGGTGCCTCTGGTGGCTGTGGGGAGATGTTCCGTGACTCTGGAGGAAAGCTGGGAAGTGTTGGAGGCACTGGGCACGCTGTGGTCATCGAGGGTCACTCCTGTGGGCACAGCCGGGGTCTGGGAGCTGAGCAGGGAGCTGGCTGCATGCCCAGCTGCAGGAGAAATTGGCAGACAGGCTGGAGCTGTCGCAGTGCTGGTGGTGGCAGCGTGGTGCCCAGGCTCAGAGCCACACTCCAGAGCAGGCGTTGTGGAGCAGGGGGGAGGCACCGAGCCTGGGCTGGCAGGGCTGGGCCCTGGAGCTCCTGCTGGAGAGGGAACAGGGCCTGCTGATGCTGTCCTTGCCTCACTGTGCCTGGATTCTTCCAACACAAACATCTTCCCAAGCTCAGGAGTGGCACCAGTGTCTGTGAGGCTCATCCCAGTCACGGCGGGACCTGCAGGGCCTGGAGCCCTGCTCTGAGCTGGGGAGGCTCTGGGGGACAGTGGCTGTGCAGGGGAATAAGGCCACTCACTCTGCGTCCCCGAGGTGACAGCAGGAGCCCCAGACTGCACCGTGGGCAGGGAATAGGCCAGCACGTGCTGCCTGTGGGCACCAGGAGCTGTGGCAGGAGTAGGAAGTGATGCCAGGGCTGCACCCCGGAGCCCAGAGCCATTTCCAGCAGCCTGGGCCAGCACAGCGTCCCCCGAGGGAGCAGCTCTCCCAGGCAGGACAGTGCCAGCAGTGCCCCAGGGCCCCGCGGGGGTCAGGGCAGGGGGCACCCCCACCGTGCCAGGGCGCAGCTCAGCCCAGCCAGGTGTCCCTGGCCTTGGCAGAGCAGAGGCCACCACCTGCCCTGCCCCACCGGGGCTCCGGCAGCCAGCAGCCAACGGCGAGCACGTGGGGACACTGGGGGGGACCTGAGACCCCGCGGCTGCCCCTCGGAGTAGCACCGGGCAGTTGGGTGACACTTGCACTGCTGCAGCAGGGACAGAAGCAGCCGTGGGGAGGGCAGGAGGGTGCAGCCATACCGGGGAGGTGACAAGGACCCCAGCAGCCGGCTCACCCCAAGCTCTGGAGGTGGCCTCAGACCCCCTTCCTGCGCTCTGGGGCTCTGCTGTGCCCGCCGGCTGCCCCAGGTCACCAGCTGAAGTCACTGGGGGTGTCTGTGTGGCACCACAAGAGCCTGGCCCTGCTCTCTGGAGGCCTCCCCGGGCAAGGCGACCGCAGGAGCCAGCACTGGGGCCACCCTCAGTCTGGGTGAGCCGAGCTGAGGCAGCAGGCACTATCCCTTTGCCAGGCCCCTGTGCGGGGGACAGCGTCACAGTCACGGCCGTGCCCACCCGCAGCTCTTCCCTGTCCCTAGGGCCGGGCTGCCACCGCACCGTCCCCCCGGTGACAGCAGCCCGAGCGGCCGAGCTCTCGGGGCCGGCAGCAGCACACACACAGCCGGCCAGCAGCAGCAGCAGGGCTCGGCAGCACAGCCCCCGGGCAGCCACAGCCCCAGCCCGGAGCAGCGNCTCTCAGCTCCCCTCTGCCCCTCACGGAGTCCTTGGCAGCAGGAGGGGCTGGGCCTGCCCCCCCCCCAGGCAGGATGATCCTCAAATCCTTCTGATGCTCCCCAAAACCCACTGTTTGTGAGGCTGTGGCAGTGTTCACCTGCTGGGCTCAACAACGTGGGTTGCAGCACTTGGCCTTTGGGCTCAGGCAGGTTCTGGGCCTGAGACAGGCTCACGAGGGGGAGGCTCTCAGGAGTTCCCACAGGATCAGCCCAGGTGCATCCCTGAGCCCCACATGCCCTCCTGCCCAGTTCCTGATGCTCATACATCCACCAGCACCCTGCTCCAGGCTGTCCCCCGGGGGTTGTGGATGCTGGGTTGTGCTCCTGTGATGGCCCAGGACACTGGACCCAGTCCCCAGGGACGGGGCAGAGGGGCTGGGCACAGCACTGGTGGCTCGTTGCAGGGGGAAGTGGGCCAGTGCATTGGGTGGGGGATCTGGGGACCCTCCAAGCCCAGGAAGGTCCCTCTGTGCCCACGCTGGGAAGCAGAGACAGAAGCAGGGAATGTCTGGAAATAAGCCAAACTCTTTTAAACCAGGTGAGGCAATTCTTCATCTTCTTACAAAAAAATTAAATAAAGGGAAGGAACTTTCTTCCCTGTACCCTTCTCTACGTATAAAACCAACATTATTTACAAACACTGCGCACAGGCATGGAGTGGTGAGGGGGAGTGAGGAGAACAGCAGCATACCCCTTACCCATTCACAGCCACCCCCTCCCCACGGAAAAACAGGAAGGCACCCACAAAAATCCCCCAGTAGCAAACACACCTCTTGGCCAAAAAATCAGTACAGTTTGGGGAGGGTCATTTTATACCACCCTCCGTTTTCTTAGTTTAAAATAAATATTCCCTGTAGTGAAATACAAAATTCGAGTAACCCTTGCTTTGTTCCTCCATGCCCTGCAGCAGCTGAAGAACACCTGAGTGATGAGTTTTTAAGGCCTGTGCTGTGCATCCTGCTGCAGCCCCCAGGGTGAGGGGATGTCCATTAGTCCTGGGATGCCCACATCCCTCCGGGGATGCCCAGAACCCTTTGGCATGAAAGGATTCCTCCTTCCCAGGTCTGGCAGCATCACTCCCCTTTAGTCTCCACCAAGGTGGTCCCTAAATGTGCTTCTCCCACGTTCTCCTTTGGGACAGGATCTGGCAGGTAAAGTGATTTGGTTTTCTTTAATAGTCTTTACATCTTTCTTGCAACCTGTGTCTTTAAATAAAAAGACACATATAAATTACTGTGTTTAAAGAAAAAAACAATCTGAAACACATGACCTGAAGGCAGCAGCTCCTTATAAAGGTAAATCCAGAACATTTGTAAAATGTCTTCATTTATGACCAAAACCCCTTAGTCCTGGGACTATGGAAGTCACAATTCCCTTGCCCTTGCTGTTGTGCCAGGTCTTGGTGGCACTTTAAAGGTGACAATCCCAGAGGAAGGGGATGTTTATTGGGAATGGTGTGGGTAAAGCAGGAGGAGGATTCAGAGGAGAGAGGAGGAGGGGGAGATGCCATCCCTGCAGTCCCTTTTTCCAGTGCTGGGAATGGTGCTGTGGCCATTTCCAGGCTCTTCTTGCTCCAGCTCCACTGGAACTCCAGCCAGTCCCTCTCAGTTCTCCAGGGCAATCACAATGGAGGTGGGAGATGCACTAAAGGTTGATCCAATCCAAGAACAGCAGCTCCAGCTGCTGGGAGAGGCTCAAGCCCATGCCCGGAAAACCTGCCAGCATCCCTGTGTGTGTCCCTGGAGCACCACGGAGCTGTCTCCACCCTGAGCAGCATCCCCAGAGGGCCCCTGGCAAGGTAGCAGCATCCTGGAGGATGCTGATGCTGGTGGGAGCTGAGCACCTGCCTGCAGGGCTGCTGCTGCTCTTGGCAGCCACAGCTCTTGGCACTCAGGACCTTCCCATCAACGTTTGGCTGCTGCCAGTGGCACATTCCTCAGCCTCCTTGATCCAGCCTTGGCTGCCCCTGTGCCATCAGCTGTCAGTGCCTCCATGCCAGGACTACCTGAGAGAGGAAGGAGTGGTTAGGGAGGGCACACCTGCACGGAGCCTGCCCAGGCAGCTCGAGCTGCTCATCATCACATGAAACCCACACACACCCCCCTCCACAAACTGACAAACAAACCCCATCAATTCCTACAAACCCACGAGGAAGAGGAGTTACCTACTTGGAAGGCTGCTGGCCAGTCTCTGGGCTTGAACCTGCAAGAAAGAAAGTTGCTGGTAAAGCCCTGAGCAGCACCCAAAGGTTCCCTGGGCACAGCAGTGAAGTCACCAGCTGGAGGGGACAGCCATGGGTGGCAGGTCTGACACTGTGCCCTTGGAGGGGTAGAGGTGGCCTGGAACTGACTGAAACCTCCTTGATACCCCCAGGATGAATTTTCTCCCTTCCAGCTCAAACTTTCCCCCTCCACAACCCACAGAGGAAAAGCTGGGCAGAACCCTTGGTAGGACCCGGATGCTGAGGCACCTTTGGATGCTCCCCAAGCACAGCAGCACCTGGAGGGCAGGTGCAGCTGGAACAGCCCTGGGAGAGCCTCAGGGAGCCATGGCCAGGAGATGCTGGGCTACCTACCGAGCTGCTGCTGGATGGAGTTGTGCCAGTGGAGGTTGAGCAGGTCGGGGTAGATTTCAGGAAGTTGCCTGAGCGCCAGGAGCTTCAGCATGCGGGAGGTGCAGCTCTTCAGCTCCAGGTCCCTCAGGTGCTTCTCCTCCGAGAGGGTGGCAGGACGCAGCTCCACCTTGTGCTTCTGCAGCACTTGGTCCACGAAGCTCCCGGGCAGCTTTGGGAAGAGCTTCTCCTTCACCACGTGGATGGGGATGAAGATGGCTCCTGCCCGGACCACGTGGGGGAAAGGGCAAGAGGACATGAAGCTCTTCAGCTGGGAGAGCAGCTTGGTGAGGAGCACGGCCACGTCCTGGAAAGCCAGCCAGATCTCCTTGCCGTTGCTGGGCTTCTGAGGACTGGCAGCCTTGGAGCCAGTTCTGGGCTTGGCCAGGGATTTGGGCACCTCTGCCAGCTCTTCTGCCGGCTCAGCCTTCTGCAGCCACTGCCGCAGGAGCTCCGGGGAGGAGCGGGACACCGAGCCCGAGATGGTGTCACAGAGCGAGGTGTGCAGGGTGCTGAAGTACTGCCCGGGGGNGAGCTTGTATTTTTGGAACATGAAGCTGACTGAGCTCTGGAAGTTGCTCCTGTCCCCGGAGTCTGTCTCAGGCTTCTGGGGCTGTGCACTCTCTCCCAACCCCACCTTCCCCCCTGCAGCCTCTTCCTCCTCCTTATCCTCTCGGTCTGATGTCCCCTCTGCACACCCAGGGGGTCTCTGGGTGTCCCCAGCTTCTACCAGTCTCTTCTTGAAGCTGAGGTCCAGCACCATGGCCTCAGGGGGCGGCTCCTCAGTGCCCACCCTGCCAGGGCTGCCCTCCTGAGACTCCAGCTCCTGGGGCACAAGTTTTGGCTTTTCAGGGGTGCTCCTGTAACAGCTTTGCCCTTGGCTCTGCTCTGCTCCGCTGCCCGACCTCTGGCTGGACACCTCCGCGACGTCTCTGAGGGCAGCAGGCTCCTGGCTGCCCCCTGTGGTTTGGGCTGAGGAGTCCTCCCACAGATGCTTCCTACACAACAGGGTGGGGTCTGAGCCCTTGGCTCTCTCCAGGAACTCCTGGTAAGGTGCCAGGCTGAAGACGTTGTGGATCACAGGCATGGGTGGGGAGGATGACAAAGCCTTGGTGTCCCTCAGGTCTTCCAGCCCCTTGCTGGGGGTCATGGGTGCACAAGGGCAGATGAGCTCCTGGGCTGCATCCCTGACCTGGCAGGCATTTCCTAGCCCTGGTCCCCCCCAGGGGGTGTCCTGAGGGGCTGGGCTGATGTTTCTCCTCCCTGGGTACAGGGACTCCTCCTCCCCTTGCCTGGGTATCTCCCAGCTCCCTCCTCTCTCGGGAAATGTCTCGTTGAGCCTGCCGGAGCCCCCAGACAGCTTCTCATGGGTGCAGACAGGCTGGAAAGCGCTGCTGTGCCTGGGGGCTGCTCGCCACTGCGGGCTATGCTGCTCACAGCCTGGCTCCCTGCCAGGAAAGGTGGCCTGGAACACGGCTGCATCCCCCGGGCTGACAGCAAACCCTGGGTACCCACCCTTCCTGGGCAACTCGGCATCCCTGGGGGGCTCAGCATCCCTCAGCACCGCCCCCAGCATGGCACCCGCTGTCCTCGGCACGTAGGGCTCCAGGGGAAAGTAACTCCTGGGGGCTTGGGGCTTCTTCAGGGAGGTGCCAGCAAAGGGCTCCCTGCTTGCCACGTAGCCAAAGCTGGGCAGGGCACTGGGCTCCCCCACCGTGGGAGCTGGGGGGTGGCAGAGGGGGCCAGCTCTGTGGGGGGACAGCGGGTATGGGGTGGGTGGGTAGCACATTGCTGACCTATCCCGGGTCACTGGGCTGGCCTCAGGTGGCTGCAGCTTGGGCCAGGGATCCAGGCCAAGGCTGGGGACCTCTGGCACCTTCTTCTGGCTCTGAGCAGAGGCACAACTTGCTTCCAGGAACGGGGTGCTGGGAGGCGGCCTGTACTTGTCAAAGGTGACACAGCAGCGGGGTAAGGCCATGGGGGAGCCCAGCTGCTCCTTGGAAGGCAAGGCCAGGCTGGAGGGCAGCAGCAGGAGGCTGTGGTCGGCACAGGGACCCGTCTTGTGGGGCTCACTGGGGTGCAGAGGGTGAGTGGCAGGAGGCAGGGCCCAGTTTTCCTCCCCTGGGTGCTGCTGCAGGCTCTCTGCTTGTGTTCCCAGTAGCAGAGCCATCCTAGGAGCCAGGAAGGAGGCAGGGGCTCCGTACACTGGCTTAGGGACTACTAGAGGGGCTGGCTTCTTCATCAACAGTGGCTTCTTCACTGGCAAGGGGCACCTAGGGCTGTCTCTCTTCTTCCTGGCCATCAGCTGCTCCTGGCTCAGGCTGTCCTTGCTCTTCTGGGAGTCTGGGGGGTGCAGCCTGGTGCCCGAGCTCTGCGGTGGGGCCAAAAGGAGGCCCAGATGTGGCTCCGTGGCCAGCACAGGCTGGCTCAGGGCACAGGGGCTGCAGTGCAGGCAGGGGGGCACGGGGCTCCAGCCAGCCGGGGGCTGCTCGGGATCCTCGGGGCTCTGCAGCGGGCAGGCAAAGTAGGAGCCCTGGTAGCTGAAATGGTTTCCAGAGCCAGGNAGAGCGAGGTGTGCAGGGTGCTGAAGTACTGCCCGGGGGGGGGCTGTGCAGGGACCTCCCTGACCACTGAGACCCTCTCCTGCTCCGGGGTGCAGGGGGCTTTGGGGAGCAGGGCCTGGGCAGGGTTTGGGCAGAGGATGATGCTGATCTGGGGGCTGGGCAGTGGGAACAGGGCAGTGCTGGATGGGGAGGGGGCCAGCTGAGCCGGGGTGGGGGTGNGCTTCCTACACAACAGGGTGGGGTCTGAGCCCTTGGCTCTCTCCAGGAACTCCTGGTAAGGTGCCAGGCTGAAGACGTTGTGGATCACAGGCATGGGTGGGGAGGATGACAAAGCCTTGGTGTCCCTCAGGTCTTCCAGCCCCTTGCTGGGGGTCATGGGTGCACAAGGGCAGATGAGCTCCTGGGCTGCATCCCTGACCTGGCAGGCATTTCCTAGCCCTGGTCCCCCCCAGGGGGTGTCCTGAGGGGCTGGGCTGATGTTTCTCCTCCCTGGGTACAGGGACTCCTCCTCCCCTTGCCTGGGTATCTCCCAGCTCCCTCCTCTCTCGGGAAATGTCTCGTTGAGCCTGCCGGAGCCCCCAGACAGCTTCTCATGGGTGCAGACAGGCTGGAAAGCGCTGCTGTGCCTGGGGGCTGCTCGCCACTGCGGGCTATGCTGCTCACAGCCTGGCTCCCTGCCAGGAAAGGTGGCCTGGAACACGGCTGCATCCCCCGGGCTGACAGCAAACCCTGGGTACCCACCCTTCCTGGGCAACTCGGCATCCCTGGGGGGCTCAGCATCCCTCAGCACCGCCCCCAGCATGGCACCCGCTGTCCTCGGCACGTAGGGCTCCAGGGGAAAGTAACTCCTGGGGGCTTGGGGCTTCTTCAGGGAGGTGCCAGCAAAGGGCTCCCTGCTTGCCACGTAGCCAAAGCTGGGCAGGGCACTGGGCTCCCCCACCGTGGGAGCTGGGGGGTGGCAGAGGGGGCCAGCTCTGTGGGGGGACAGCGGGTATGGGGTGGGTGGGTAGCACATTGCTGACCTATCCCGGGTCACTGGGCTGGCCTCAGGTGGCTGCAGCTTGGGCCAGGGATCCAGGCCAAGGCTGGGGACCTCTGGCACCTTCTTCTGGCTCTGAGCAGAGGCACAACTTGCTTCCAGGAACGGGGTGCTGGGAGGCGGCCTGTACTTGTCAAAGGTGACACAGCAGCGGGGTAAGGCCATGGGGGAGCCCAGCTGCTCCTTGGAAGGCAAGGCCAGGCTGGAGGGCAGCAGCAGGAGGCTGTGGTCGGCACAGGGACCCGTCTTGTGGGGCTCGCTGGGGTGCAGAGGGTGAGTGGCAGGAGGCAGGGCCCAGTTTTCCTCCCCTGGGTGCTGCTGCAGGCTCTCTGCTTGTGTTCCCAGTAGCAGAGCCATCCTAGGAGCCAGGAAGGAGGCAGGGGCTCCGTACACTGGCTTAGGGACTACTAGAGGGGCTGGCTTCTTCATCAACAGTGGCTTCTTCACTGGCAAGGGGCACCTAGGGCTGTCTCTCTTCTTCCTGGCCATCAGCTGCTCCTGGCTCAGGCTGTCCTTGCTCTTCTGGGAGTCTGGGGGGTGCAGCCTGGTGCCCGAGCTCTGCGGTGGGGCCAAAAGGAGGCCCAGATGTGGCTCCGTGGCCAGCACAGGCTGGCTCAGGGCACAGGGGCTGCAGTGCAGGCAGGGGGGCACGGGGCTCCAGCCAGCCGGGGGCTGCTCGGGATCCTCGGGGCTCTGCAGCGGGCAGGCAAAGTAGGAGCCCTGGTAGCTGAAATGGTTTCCAGAGCCAGGGTGGGGCAAAGGGCTGGGTGTGCCTGGGATATTGCTGGGCAGGAAGCCAGCAGTGGGGGCCTCCAGAGGAGGTAGAGTGTTGAAAATCAGGGGGTCCCCAGAGTGCGAGTCCCGTTTTGAGGCCATTTACACATCGGTGCCGGTGTCCCCATGGGAGAGGGGCACTTGCCTTCCTGGGAAAGAGAGAGAAAAAGCCATGAGCAAAGTCCCCACAGCCAGCAGCCTGAGGTGGCAGAGGGGACAGAGGGTTACAACCCACCCTGTGGTGGCTAGCAGCTGGCCTGGAGGCCATAGATAGCCCTAACTATAACTAGGCCAGTTCAGGCCATTAGGGTCCCAGACAGTTACTGGCCAGTGAGGTGGGTGTCAACCAAACTCAGCCACTCAGGGCCAACTGCACAGGCTTTCAAAAAGTGTACAAAGGGAAGTGCACCCAATAAAATTGGCTGTTGCCAGATGAATCTCCAGTGTCGTGTCATGTGTCTGTCTCAGGTGTGACAAGTGGAGGCCCTGACGTGGCCGGTGGCAGCCATGCCACGTGAGGAGCGGGCAGACGGAGCCCAGGGTAGGTGGGTGGTGAGCTGCCAGCAGTGAGCAGAGCTGCAGAGAGCCAGGACCACTGCAACTAGAAAGTGTCTGCTGGGAACACGGGGATGTTAATGGAGGAGAAGGCAGTTGTGCAGGTACAGACTCTCTTTTTATCCAAGTATGATGAACAGGCTCTGCAAGAGTTGCTGTCATGGTGCAAGAGCCATGGCCTGGACACAACTCTGCCTTTAACGTGCTAAAGCTTACAGACAGTTCTTTCAGTCAGTCACTAAAAACACATGCACACCTGCTTAGAACAATGCTTGCTTATTGCAATATTGCTAATATTGCATTATTACACAATGCCTGCTTGTATGCATTCTAGTTATAATACACAGTACCTCATTATTAAGCTTACAACTTTATAATATCTTGCTAGATATATTTTTCTGCTGTCCTAAGGTTTGTATTAGTCAAGCCCAAAACACTAGCTATGGTTTCATGTCCTTGCTCGCTATATCTAATGTAACTTTTCCTACTTTCAAACCTTACAGCTGTAGCTCAATTATAAATTGTCTATTTTATTCAGTTTCTGAGGCCTTCCTGTCCAGCTTTCCAAAAGCCCCTTACTTTTAATAATTCCCACAGGCGCCCAGCGCCAGAAATGCCAGCGTGGAGCCTTGAGCTCCTGAACCTGGAAGTGCTGGTGGGAGGTTCCCAGCACCCCAGACTGTGTCCTGCTGCATACAGAGCCTTGAGAAGCCTGAGGGACACTTTTCATTATTAAACTCACAACATCCTAAGTCATTGGACCTGCAAGAGGCTGCTTCCACCGCACTGCCAGTATCGTCACCATCTCTACCTACGACCCCATCAGCTTCTGCAGGCAGGTAAAGCTGATTGCTGCTGTGGATGGGGACCTCAAAGGCACAGAAAAGATCTCTGTGCCCAAGCCCCCGCTGTCATTGGGTGGCCCAGAGCCTACGGGCAGGATTGGAGCTTTCCTGGTGCTGCAAAGTGACAGGATCACACCCGATAGATGCACTCCCCTCGAAGGGCAGGACCTCTCTGAACTGCTCCAGCTAGCTGCAAACATGGACTGGGCTCTCTGGCAGCAGCAAGCACGCTATGGTTTCTACCTGCTGAAGAGAGGAGCCCCTCTGATATTAAACACAGAAGTGCTTTGTACCCCAGGCCAGTGTAAGATGTTCAGCAATATGCAGAGGATCAAGGGCTGTGCAATTTAGCAAGACCCACGCTGTGGGGCTGGGGTTTCACAACTTATGGGGCTGCCTCCCATTGACAACCCACAGTTGCATTTTCATCCTTTAGTTTCAGTGCAAGCAAGAGATTTAGGAATGCAGGCCCTGGTGAAGGTGGCAGCATCAACCCAGAGGTATTCCACAATCAAACAGGGCCCCAAGGAGCTGTACCTCTAGATTATAGAATGATTACAAGATGCCATGGAAAGGCAAATAATAAATAATGATGCAAGAAATCACTTAATATTACAATTGCCATGGGATAGTGCAAATGAGGACTGCAAAAGGGCTGTAGATTTGTTACCAAAAGAAAATCCATCCTTAAATGCACTAATTGATGTTGGGACTAAATCATATGTTATGGCTTTGTTAGCTGATTCTTTTGCAGCTGCAGTTCACACACTGCTGTTATGGCTGTGGGCACCACAGTCATGTGAAAGTGAACTGTCCCTGTAAGTTGAACCCACTGGGGATAGACCAAAAGCAGAGAATTGGAACTAAAAAAGGAAACTGTAACCGATGTGGGAAGCCTGGTCATGTGGCCAAGCTGTGCAGGTCCAAGTTTCATCTGAATGAAAAGGGAAGCACGCACAGACACAGCCATCTCCCGTCCCCCAGGGCGAGCCCATGCTGTGGGAAATAGAAAAGCCATAAAACTCTTAGAAAGCTCTGGGAAAGCAGATCTCAGAATGAAGAAATGTAAGAAAGTGAAAAGGAAGCAAGGTCAGGAAATAATAGTGCTATGTGCAGTATCAAAAAAAGCCTAGAATACATGTTAACTAAGATAGTAAAAATATGTATGCTTAACAATGAAGTAGTAACCATTGTTCTAAACCATTACAAAAAAGCATTGATAGAAGAAGGTGTACTTGAGCTTTTAGTAATTGGCTAAAGCAGCTGCCTGTAAATCTGCAATTGGCTGAAAAGTTTTTAAAAGGTACTGTAATAAAGAAATCTTTGGCTGCTGTTGCAGTGGCTGAAGCTGCTTCCATCTCCTTTACCTGAATTTGTTAAATGAGACTAATAATTATAATGGAATAAAAGCTTCAAGACAGCTGCTCCAGTAGCCCCATCTCATTCATGAACATTTAAAATTCCAACATACATGACCGGCTCACCAGAAAAACAAGAGTGGCAGCAGGTATGGATGCTCCCACTGCCAACACAAAAATCATAAGCTCACTGCGGGTGCATGAAGTTCCTCTCGAGGCCTGTGGACCTATAGGGAGGGGGTTAAGTTGCTGGGGAGATCAAGTGCAACATCACAAGGTGTTTCCATAAGTGCCACAATGTCAGCACCTACTCCTCCTATGACTACCCCAGCTAAAACTCGGATTTCCCAGCTTGTAAATTCAAAGTCTTATAGCACAGCACTACAAAGTGCTTTACAAAATTTCACAGGACAAATCACCACTTACCTTGCCCTAAACTTGCTGCAGTTAAGTAGGACCACTGTATTGTCTCTGAGACCACTGAACCATCACCCCCCCTTAAAAAGGTCTCAGTTTTTACCAGTGGATCTGAGAAAATGGGGTAAGCCATTGTCACCTGGAAAGATGATAATGGGTGGCAAAGTGATAATTGATCACTTCAATTACAGTTACAGTGCTGTAATTAGGGCTTTCCAACGATTTCCTAACATTCCCTTGAATATTGTGACTGATTCTGCCTATCTTGCAGATATTACACAAAGATTGGACCAAGCATTACTGGAGGAAATTGATACTGCCACACTCTTCGAACTGTTAAAATCTTAGTGGCACCCGATCAAAGCCAGAATATGTCCTTATCACATCTTCCATATTCATAGTCATACAAATTTGCCAGGTTTCATAGCAGAGGGTAATGCTCGAGCTGATTGGTTTGCTAGCCCTGCCTGGACAGCACCACAACCAGACATGCTGACACAGGCAAGAGCATCACAGGCCTTTTGTCATCAAGGTGGTAGGGAATTACAGTGGCAATTCCTACTAAAAAATGCAAAGGCATGATGCAGGTAACACTGCCAACTCTTGTGCTGACTGTCAAGGCCACACTGCAGCTGGGGGTTAACCCCCAGGTTTATGAGCCTTGCAGATGTGGCAGACAGATATCACTCACAGATGACAGATGGCAGATGTGACAGATGTCACTCACATCTCCGAATTTGGCCACCTAAAATAAATCCGTGCATGTTTCCATGGACACCTTTTTGTCAGGCCCATGCAGGGGAAGGAAGCTGTGATGCCATCACACACTGGCCTTTGCTGCTTTAGGATTCCCCATACCAGGAGATGCTTATACATCGACTGGACAGCTTTTACAAAATACTTTTACAGCCCTGGGGTGTGTCACATTACACTGCTATTCCTCATTCCCCTACAGGACCCATGCTTGAAAACCCAAGAGGAGGAATGTGTGGTGAAACCCCAGAGCAGGGTGACCAAAGTGTTGTCCCTGAAAATCAGCCTTCTGAGTTGTTTTAGTATAGTGGAGTCAGTTCTCATGAATTGTAAGATAAACAAGAATCATGTTTACATTCCTTTGTAAAAGATATCACCTGATGGCCTTCTCAAGTGACCAGTGGGATGGAGAGGTGGGAACTTCTCTGTCCAATCTCTGATCACTGTCCAGAAACTTATAGATACGAAGTCAACAATAAACGAGAGAGTTCTTTTCTTCTTCTCTGCCTGAACCCCTGTTGTGTGTGTTACTGTGTGTTCCCATCTGCATCAGTGACACCAAAGCACTGTACACTTTAAAGCATCTGACAGAACTTACAAATTCTCAGAATCCTGTTATTTGAAATCATTTCCTACCATTACAATCCTCTTGTGATACCCAGTCGCCCAAGCCTAAGGTGCTACTACTCCTTACCAATAAATGGGAAGGTCCCTGGGACCTCTTCACTTACAGGCACACCTGCATTTCCATGCTGGCACCTGATGGGTGCCTGCTCTGTGTGTGTCCTGCTGGGGATCACATCCAACAACAGCCCCTGACAGCTCCTGAGCAGACAGCACAAAGCAGCAGTTGGAAAAACACCTCTGTATGGAGACGTGGCACCTGTGGAATGACAATCCACCTGTAACTCCAGCTAATCTCAAGAGACAGACACTTTAAGGGCAGGACTAAGCACGTGGATATTTATTTTCTAGTGGAAACATGACAGTGAAGCGTTACCCATGATAGTGTTATAAGCATACATTATATTATTGGCTTTTTGCAAATATTAAAATATATGCTATATGTATAATGTTGGAAAACTGTGCTGTATGAATATAGTTTCTTTTATTTCTGCTATTAACAAAACTTAGAAAAGTAGTGTGATAAATGTATTTTTCTTGGGCTATAACATGATAATGTAAAAAGGTTTTTGTAACTAACTCAGAGGATGGTAATCAGAAAAATCTTCACATTCTTGGATTATCCTGTCTGATGAAGATGATGGTGAGGGACACCAAAGCCCCAGGGAAGGAATTTATGGATCTACCATTATCAGAGGATCTGGACAAGGAATAGAGCTGAAAGGAGAAATAAATGTTGATTTACAGGTTGAGGAACTCTAAGGAATGTTTTTTAATAATGCATGAGGGTCCATGAAGATGCAACATGTTGATGCATTTAAAGAAGTGTTTTCTGAGTTAGGATGTGTTTTTGCTTTACTGTCTTGTCTCTTATTCTCTTTAATTAAACTTTTAAAATTTTACCAGGAAAGTGAATCTTTTTTTTTCACAATAATTTTTAAAGTTCAATACTTTGTAAGCAAGTGTTTGTAAGCACGTTAAATGCAATTTTCTTGATTTGTATAATTAGGTTATAGANTATATATAAAAATACGGGGTTTATTTGGTTGGAGCCGTTTTTGTTATTATCTACTGTAATGCAATTACAGTAGGTAATTATTAACTTATGCAATGTAAAAATAACACTTCAAAAAATGCCTAAGGGAAAGAAAGGGAAGGCTAAGAGTAGAAAGATCCCACCCCCCATGGATCTTCCAGCAAGACTGGGAGCTCGTGACACCTTTTAAGACCTGTGAGGTCAGTCATGGCCCAGAGGAGGGGATAAGGATATGCAGAATAGCGGCGAATGTCCCAATAAAGGGAATTTTCACAGCTGAGCCACTCCCGGAGGAACACAGGCAGGCCCAAAACGCACCATCCCACCTGGCAGGAGTTGTCTCTTATCAGCCTCTTCCCTTATCTTGTCCAGCCCGGAATGGGTGTGTGCCCCTCGCACCTGGGCAGTTGCTGCAATCGCTCCTTTGTTGGAGGCGTTAACCATTAACATTCCAGCCTCTTACACTGCCCCCGACTCAAACATTCCAACAGTTCCCTTCTCCCACGGGGCTGATTTTCAATACAATGGGACAGAAAGTCATGTGATTTTTTTTTTCTATTGTTTTGTCCAGATTACTCAGTTCTCCTGTTAACATCTCTGAAAAAATGTAGCCTCATCACCATAAATTTCAAGCCTTCCCAGGCAGAACTTGGAAGGTTAGTACATACCTTTTTTTGTTCCAAGTATGCATAAACCCCTGTGCTAACTCCCGGGCTAATTTTGTTTGAGACAAAATTATACTTCCATTAGATAAAAAGCTTTTCCCACATCATTTCTTTTTCNTAAATGTATTTTTCTTGGGCTATAACATGATAATGTAAAAAGGTTTTTGTAACTAACTCAGAGGATGGTAATCAGAAAAATCTTCACATTCTTGGATTATCCTGTCTGATGAAGATGATGGTGAGGGACACCAAAGCCCCAGGGAAGGAATTTATGGATCTACCATTATCAGAGGATCTGGACAAGGAATAGAGCTGAAAGGAGAAATAAATGTTGATTTACAGGTTGAGGAACTCTAAGGAATGTTTTTTAATAATGCATGAGGGTCCATGAAGATGCAACATGTTGATGCATTTAAAGAAGTGTTTTCTGAGTTAGGATGTGTTTTTGCTTTACTGTCTTGTCTCTTATTCTCTTTAATTAAACTTTTAAAATTTTACCAGGAAAGTGAATCTTTTTTTTTCACAATAATTTTTAAAGTTCAATACTTTGTAAGCAAGTGTTTGTAAGCACGTTAAATGCAATTTTCTTGATTTGTATAATTAGGTTATAGATGTGAATAATGTGCAGCATATCACCACTGCAAAGCTGTGCTTGAAGGCTCCTGGACATGCTTGGAAAATTCCTTTTTGGTGGAACAGACAATGGCTGGTCAAATTGGATGAAGAGCCTCATCCCACCAAGTCTTATTATTTGTGTCATCAGAATTACTTTGGACATTGTGCCATTTGTCATCCTGTCTGCAAGGGCTCTGCAGGAGATGACAAACATTGCCTCTGTATTTAAAATAAAAAGAGGAGAACCATGGTGGCTAACAGCTGGCCTGGAGGGCTCACAGTTATAGATACTCACAATTATAACTCGGCCAGTTTAGGCCATTAGGGACTCAGAAAGCTCCTGGCCAGTGAGCCAGGTGACAACCAAATTCAGCCCCTCAGGACCAACTGTGCAGGCTTCCAAAAACTATATATATAAGGGGAACTGCACTCAACAAAATTGGCTGTTGCCACATGAACCTTGAGTGTTGTGTCACGTCCATCTCGACTGTGACATTTATATATTNCCAGCCCGGAATGGGTGTGTGCCCCTCGCACCTGGGCAGTTGCTGCAATCGCTCCTTTGTTGGAGGCGTTAACCATTAACATTCCAGCCTCTTACACTGCCCCCGACTCAAACATTCCAACAGTTCCCTTCTCCCACGGGGCTGATTTTCAATACAATGGGACAGAAAGTCATGTGATTTTTTTTTTCTATTGTTTTGTCCAGATTACTCAGTTCTCCTGTTAACATCTCTGAAAAAATGTAGCCTCATCACCATAAATTTCAAGCCTTCCCAGGCAGAACTTGGAAGGTTAGTACATACCTTTTTTTGTTCCAAGTATGCATAAACCCCTGTGCTAACTCCCGGGCTAATTTTGTTTGAGACAAAATTATACTTCCATTAGATAAAAAGCTTTTCCCACATCATTTCTTTTTCCAAGCAAAAAGACAAAATAAACTTAGCAAAAACGAAACTATGTATAAAAGTTGTTCGACTAATATTTGGTCCCCAAACGAGTTACTTTTGATGAAAACACAAATAAAACAACGATAAACAAACTGATAATCTTAGCATGAGTTTTTAGTGCATCAGGCAGGCTTCGGGTCAAGACAGGGAATTTATTTCCACAGGGGAATGTCACTGCACGGTGTGTGCATTAATTGCAGACACACAGCCTTTTATACACTTTCTACCGCGTGGCCAGTCCCGAGGGCTTCAACGGTGCAGGGATCTCCCCTTCCCACAGGATGCGACCTTCCCTGCCCCTGGGGGAGTCCTGGGAGGCTGGTGGGGCATTTCTCCATCTGTCTCCTTGGAAAAGCCCTGGAAAGCTCTGCCTGCTTTGGTTCCAAAGCCCAAAGAGTGGCTGTTGCAAGCAGCAGGGAGCAAAGCTGGGTCAGCTCAGGTGAGGAGCCAGCAGACACAGAGCGCCCAAAATTCCCATCCCCGCATTCTCTTGTAATGTAATTTGGGGTTTTTACCCGCAGGCAGCAGCTCGGCCTCTCCCTTTGGGGATGTGGGGCTGCTGTGGGGCGGGAGCTGGCCGGCAGTGACAGGGCTGGGTGCCAGCAGGTGGAGCTGGCAGCCTGTCCCAGCACAGCCCAGCATCCCTGAGAACCCCAAGCGTTCTCCCAGCACCTCCTGAGCACCCCACTGAGCCTCACCTGAGCATCCTGCACATCACCCAAGCAGCCCGAGGACACAGCTGAGCAGCACTCAGCACCCTCCCAGCACGGCCAAACGTCACCCTGTGTCACCCTGTGTCACTCAGCACGGCCCAGCAAGCCCCCAAGCCCAGGGATGGACTCCTTACGGCAGGATCCCCTCCTATTTTGTTGGGGGTTTTTTTTGTTTTCTTTTTTTTTCCTTTTGTGGCAGCGTTAGTAGAGAAGCTGTGGAGGAAATGGAGGAAGAGCACGTGGGGATAAGATAAATAAGGCATCGACAGCAGGGGAAACAGAGCAGATATGGGGGGAGACTTGTGGGGGAGATAAAGGGAGTGAGCCGGTGGTGGTGCTGCAGCTTTGCCGGGAGGGGACCAGAGCTCTCCAGCTCACCCCAAAACAGCACAGCTGAGGCTGCAGCCCTCACTGAGCCCTCCCGGTGGGCTTCCCATGCAAGCTTCAACAATTCATTGCTTCCCAGGCAGGACACTGCTTCCCTGGAATCCTCTGAAAACCCCCACGGGAGCCTCGGTGCTTCCCTCCCTGCTTGCACTCTTGAAAGCAGCTCCCCCACTTCGTTCCCAGCAGTTTTATCCTCAGGAAAAGTCCCTGGGGTCATTTCCAAGACATGCAGTACCAATTAAATTTGCCGGCACTTAGATCCGGGTAAAAACCAGCTCCCTTCGAATCGAAGAAAGCTGGAAGACAACCCCAGGCTGGGTCATTTTCCTTCCAAAAGGGCTGTCTTGGGTGGGTGGTGTTTAAATCCATCTCCTTGGGAGACGCTGCGTGGGAGGGCGATGCAGGCACGGCATCCCGGCCCAGCTGTGACAATGTCAGGGGTGGACGAGCTGGGACAGAAATCCAGGATCTTGTGAGTCCTGACGTTTCCCCACTGCTTCTTCTCCTTTGCCCGAAGCCCCGGGGATCTGACACTCCCCACACCGTGGGGGTGTTGTGACACTGGCCCTGCTGTCACCACGGGATCGGGTGACGCCACCGGGCACCATGCAAACCATCGCCCTGTTTAACTCTGTTTAATCGCTGTTTAACCCAGCTCCCACCTAAATTCTGGCTGCAGGGCAGGACGAGAGACCCTGCTGCAGAGGCCGGAGCCGGGCACAGCGATGGGCTGATAGGGTTGAGCTTATTAAACAAATTAGGGACAGGGGCTCCCTCTCTCCATGAAATCCACAGGGACCTTGCCCAGCCCGTGCCATCCCCACACCTGCGGCACGCCAGGAAAACTGTTCTGCTTTTGTTGGTACCATCAGCCTTTTCCCTCTGGGACTATCCGGGGAAAGAGAGGAAAATCAGTGGAAATCAGCTCTGGGTGGATGCTCGGGAGAATCAAGCAGCCAGTAATTCCAAACCCCTACAGATGGGAAAAGCAGCGAGTTGAATAAACACGACCCGTTTTCCTTCTTTTTTAATATTATTTTAATTTTTTTCCCCTTCCTTCTTCTCAGGGATTTTTTCCTACAAGGGGCCGTTTGGCCGGCAGGGAGTAAAAGTAAAACCAAGCGCAGCGGGAACCCAGCGAAACCTCCCTGATAAGCTCCCGTGGGAGCCTTATCTGGGAAGTTTCGGGTGTCCAAGGGACACGGGAGTGCTCCCGCTCCTCCTCGGCCGTCTCTTTCTGCTCCCACTGCTCCCACCAACGCGCCCGTGTGCGTTATCAGCGGGGCGCGCAGGCTCCCCGGAATTTCCTGCCCGGGATGCGATGCCCGGAGCGGGAGCCTCTCACCGCAGTCTCCCGCCTCCTCCAGCGCCACGTGACGCCAAAAACAGCCGCCAACTCCCGGCCAACCCGCAGGAATCGAGAAATAAAATCTCCTAAACCCCCTAGCACCCGGCAAAGCAACCCCAGCGCCCCGAGGTGCTGCGGCACGGCGGGGTTCCCGCGGTCCCTCCGAATCCAAAGGACTCCGCCGGTAAGGAGGCGGATTCCCCTCCGCCGCCTGCAATCCTGGTTTCACAATCTCGGGGACTTTGGGATCCTGCCGACGAGCTCGCCATTCCCATGTTCGGAGGCTTCGGATGAGCTCGCCGGCATCGCTCCCCTGAATTTCGGTCATTTGGGGGAATAAACAAGAGGCCTCAGCGGTCCCAGCTCCCTCATTCCACATCTTGTGCCTTTTCCAGAAAGTTTGCGGCTCCCGAGCTTNGACAGCAGGGGAAACAGAGCAGATATGGGGGGAGACTTGTGGGGGAGATAAAGGGAGTGAGCCGGTGGTGGTGCTGCAGCTTTGCCGGGAGGGGACCAGAGCTCTCCAGCTCACCCCAAAACAGCACAGCTGAGGCTGCAGCCCTCACTGAGCCCTCCCGGTGGGCTTCCCATGCAAGCTTCAACAATTCATTGCTTCCCAGGCAGGACACTGCTTCCCTGGAATCCTCTGAAAACCCCCACGGGAGCCTCGGTGCTTCCCTCCCTGCTTGCACTCTTGAAAGCAGCTCCCCCACTTCGTTCCCAGCAGTTTTATCCTCAGGAAAAGTCCCTGGGGTCATTTCCAAGACATGCAGTACCAATTAAATTTGCCGGCACTTAGATCCGGGTAAAAACCAGCTCCCTTCGAATCGAAGAAAGCTGGAAGACAACCCCAGGCTGGGTCATTTTCCTTCCAAAAGGGCTGTCTTGGGTGGGTGGTGTTTAAATCCATCTCCTTGGGAGACGCTGCGTGGGAGGGCGATGCAGGCACGGCATCCCGGCCCAGCTGTGACAATGTCAGGGGTGGACGAGCTGGGACAGAAATCCAGGATCTTGTGAGTCCTGACGTTTCCCCACTGCTTCTTCTCCTTTGCCCGAAGCCCCGGGGATCTGACACTCCCCACACCGTGGGGGTGTTGTGACACTGGCCCTGCTGTCACCACGGGATCGGGTGACGCCACCGGGCACCATGCAAACCATCGCCCTGTTTAACTCTGTTTAATCGCTGTTTAACCCAGCTCCCACCTAAATTCTGGCTGCAGGGCAGGACGAGAGACCCTGCTGCAGAGGCCGGAGCCGGGCACAGCGATGGGCTGATAGGGTTGAGCTTATTAAACAAATTAGGGACAGGGGCTCCCTCTCTCCATGAAATCCACAGGGACCTTGCCCAGCCCGTGCCATCCCCACACCTGCGGCACGCCAGGAAAACTGTTCTGCTTTTGTTGGTACCATCAGCCTTTTCCCTCTGGGACTATCCGGGGAAAGAGAGGAAAATCAGTGGAAATCAGCTCTGGGTGGATGCTCGGGAGAATCAAGCAGCCAGTAATTCCAAACCCCTACAGATGGGAAAAGCAGCGAGTTGAATAAACACGACCCGTTTTCCTTCTTTTTTAATATTATTTTAATTTTTTTCCCCTTCCTTCTTCTCAGGGATTTTTTCCTACAAGGGGCCGTTTGGCCGGCAGGGAGTAAAAGTAAAACCAAGCGCAGCGGGAACCCAGCGAAACCTCCCTGATAAGCTCCCGTGGGAGCCTTATCTGGGAAGTTTCGGGTGTCCAAGGGACACGGGAGTGCTCCCGCTCCTCCTCGGCCGTCTCTTTCTGCTCCCACTGCTCCCACCAACGCGCCCGTGTGCGTTATCAGCGGGGCGCGCAGGCTCCCCGGAATTTCCTGCCCGGGATGCGATGCCCGGAGCGGGAGCCTCTCACCGCAGTCTCCCGCCTCCTCCAGCGCCACGTGACGCCAAAAACAGCCGCCAACTCCCGGCCAACCCGCAGGAATCGAGAAATAAAATCTCCTAAACCCCCTAGCACCCGGCAAAGCAACCCCAGCGCCCCGAGGTGCTGCGGCACGGCGGGGTTCCCGCGGTCCCTCCGAATCCAAAGGACTCCGCCGGTAAGGAGGCGGATTCCCCTCCGCCGCCTGCAATCCTGGTTTCACAATCTCGGGGACTTTGGGATCCTGCCGACGAGCTCGCCATTCCCATGTTCGGAGGCTTCGGATGAGCTCGCCGGCATCGCTCCCCTGAATTTCGGTCATTTGGGGGAATAAACAAGAGGCCTCAGCGGTCCCAGCTCCCTCATTCCACATCTTGTGCCTTTTCCAGAAAGTTTGCGGCTCCCGAGCTTCTCCCAGGCGGGCAAAAGCCCAGCCGGAGCCTTCCCGTGGACCAAGCCAGCTGCTTTTTAAGGCAGCATCCCTACGGAATGCGAGCACTAAGCCACGGCTTGCCTGCGAGTAAAGTTGAAAATCCCTCCCAGGAATATTCAGTTTTATTTAAAAGACACAAAAACTTCACGGAGCTTTGAGCAGTCACCAGAAGGGCTCAGTGACTGTGTCTCCTTCTACTAGGGGGATTAAAAGCCCTCCAAAACGCATCGATCCCATTTCGACCCATCGATGCCACTCACATCCAAGGCTGGCCACGGTCACGGCTGGGACCACCTCGGTGCTCGCAGGCCCTTGCCAGGACACGAGGTATGGATGTGGCACGGCTGCCTGGCCGTGTCCGTCCTTCTGACCACTCCGCACACCCGTGGCCACCGCTTTCGTGTGGGCAACACTCCGGCGACCCCCAAAATAAACCTCTCGCAGGAGCTCGAGCGCGCTCACGCTGCGAATCAGCCGCATGATCCAAAGTGTCCATAAATGGGTAAAATCCAGGGATGCGGAGCCTGCAACCCGTTTTTCCTTGCACGGCCTAAGGAGAAGCAGACGATGCCGAGGAAGGCGTGCAGGGATCCCGCCCTGCTCCGGGCTTTCCCCCGCCGAGGGAGCCCCAGGGCAAACGCGGCGCTGGCCGGGGGTCCCCCCGCCCCGCCNGAGGAGGGCTGGGTGTGCTTGTGGGCCGGCCGGAGGAGGGGAGGGGACGGCACGGGGCAGCAGAGGACGGCCCAGCCACATGTGCGCTGAGCTGGTCGGGCTCTGCCCTTGCGCTCGGGGACAACCCCGCCTCACGGCGCACAGCCGCTGTACCGGGGGGTCCCCGTGGCAGCGAGCCCCCCGTTGGAGAGGAGGGGCCGCATGGGGAGCCCACGGTGAGCGTTTTAAGGACAGCCCTCATTGCACGGTGCATCCTACAGGGGACCCACGGTGTGTGGAGCCCCCAGTGAAGGGGCCAGCATTTCGGGCAGTCCCCATGACGAGCTACCCTCCCATTAGGGGGTGACCCCATTCGGGTGGAGGGACATTAATGGGACTCCCCTTACATGCAGTGCCCATTAGGGAGGGACCCCATGAAGAACACCCCCAGTTACAGGCAGAGCCCATTAGGGAGGGACCCCACGAAGGATCCTCCAGTTAACGGCAGTGCCCATTAGGTGGGTGCCCCCAGTTACAGGCAGTGCCCATTAAGGGGGTGCTCCCAGTTTCAGACAGCCCCATACGAGAGGACCCCATGAAGTACCCCCCAGTTACAGTCAGTGCCCGTTAGGGGGGTGCCCCCAGTTTCAGACAGCCCCACCGAGAGGGGGCCCCCGGGCCGGTGCTGACGGCGAAGTCTCGGTTCACCGAACGCGATGTGGCCGTGAAACGGCGCCCAATCCGGTTAAGGGCTCCACGGCCGCATGAGTAACAAATTGTTCAAAACCACGTGCACGGCTCACCCTGACAGCGAAGACCTTCACAGGCGACATTTTCTGACGAACCGGCGCAGTTAACAAGGGTGTGTACCATCTTGAGCCAGGAGTGCTCCTTAGGCAGAGTTCCCCGCCCTGGAACCGGGCGGATAATAAAATCTGTTTCTTAGTAAGAAAGCGCAAGACACCGGTGTTAGGGAGTTTTATTTCCTAATTTCGGTGACACAGGCAGCCCCCGTGAAGAGGATCGCCCACTGCAGCCCATGCATTGTGGGGATTCCCTGTGAAACAGGAGCTCCCCCCTTCCAGAGCACAGAGAAGCTGCCCCCAGGCTGAGCCCACCCCAGGCTGAACACAAGTCCCTGTGTCCACAAAAAATCGCTTTCCCATCTCGTCTGCAGAGCCAGGGATCGGCTGGCAGCCTGGGGTGGGCTGGGGGTGGCTTCTGAGCCCCCTCGGAGTCACTGCCCGCCCCACAGCAGAGCCCTGCCTCCTGGATTTAACTCCCGCCAGACCCAAACATTTGCGCGGAGCGTTTATCTAAGGAGTCGCGTCTGGAAAAGTCCATGCAAACATTCCCGGACTAATCATTAACCCTCATAAAAGGCACGTAACTATGATTAACCCAGTGACACAGATCCTGGGAGATTAAGCGCGTTGCCCAAGGCCGTGGAGTGAAGCAGTGACACAAGCTCAGCCCCCTCAGGCAGTGAGAAACAAAGTGAAAAAGAAATAATTCCACTTTTTTATTACTACTTTGAACAAAGACCGTGAAAGCAGCGCGTGAATTCTCCTCTCCTTGGCCTCACAAGCGCTATTTCCCACTCAGAGATTTAATTTATAGCAGTTTTGTGGCAGCAGAGAGGAAAACGAGGATCTGGGAGGAGCTTGTGCTGAATTCACAGTCCCTTGGCTCCAAAGTTTACACACCACTGCTTTGTCTGGAGCTCATCTATCAGGTAGTTGCCATTAATATTTTCTTTGGTCAAATGGTAATGCAATTAGAGAATAGTTATTACATTCAACCATGAGGTGTTAGATAGTAGTGTCCAACACAGAATAGTCATTACGTATTGAAACAAGCAAATGGGTGGATAATACAGCTTGGTATGTGGAGTTGTGAACATTAAAACTATCAGGGTTAGTTTTTACTTCACTGAACAGAATCACAATTCCCTTGAAATGGCAGAGAATCCCTTTAAGCTTGAGTTGGCTCCTACATTTACATAACTTTACTCGAGAAACACCTTTCCTCATCCCTGCTGACAGGAATCCAGCTGGACTCCGACAACTAAATTTCAACATTTTCTCACTCCTACATTTCTATGGCATAGAGAGGGGAGTTTCTACCTGTTGTCTCAGCAAATATCTGTTGTTTTGTTCTTTTTCCTGTGAATTTCCTTCTCTCAGCTTCCTGTGTGGGTCATCTCTGCTTTAGCAACTCAGATTATCTGAGCAGCTCCCTGCTGAGGAATCAAACCTGCTGGCACAGGAGACACCAACTTTAAAAAAAAACCCAAAAAACATTGCTTAACATCTATTTTATTGTTTTTATTTTTATATTAATTTTTGAAGACTTGGGAGTGTGTCTTTGGGGGCAAGGTGGGTGGTGATACCCACTCAGGGCATGGCCATTCCCACCCTTTTGCCCCTCCAGCCATCAGCATCCTCTCTGTTTGGCACTGTGAAATACAAAGCTGTGTTTCGTGTCAGGTAAATAAAGGTAACCTGTGTAATTGTAATTGTGAAATGCGTGGAACATGTCCATGGGACAGTTATAAAGATGAGTTATAATAAACAACTGAGGAAAGCAAAACATGGAAGAAGGCCTTTGAACAAATCCTGTGTTCACAATTAACTACTATAAGTCTTAAGTTGTTTTGTAGTGAGAGTATTTGAATTATAACTTTAGAATGTTGCTTTTTGATAAGAACTTTTTGCTTGTAATTAAGCCTTAAGCTGTTTTATAATAAGAAACTTTGAATTATAACTTTAGAATATTGCTTTGTATTAAGGATTTTTAAACTGTAGCTTTAGAATTTATAAAGAATTTAAACAGAAGAGGGAAGTGAACCTATTCCAAGCTCCTAACAAAATGGTGAAAACAGCCTGAAAGAAGAAGGGCATCAACATTGCTGATTAATGGTTTTGAAAAGGGAAGCTGGGCATCACTATCATAGATTAATGGTCCTAGAAAATAGAAGCTGGACCCCACATGTGGAAGCTGGACCCCACCATCTGAGATACACATCCTGAGATGTACATCCTGGGAGGACTGGATCACAATAGAATATAGAAATTGGAAAGGAACCAAATATCACCATCATAGATTTACAATCCTGAAGTATAGAATTGCGACATAAAAAACTGGAAACAGAAACTGCTGAGAAAGCTCATGAATATGCATGAATATGCTCAATAAATATCAGCAAGCCCAGCAACCACTGTGCAGTTGGAGGGGAAGACCCCCACCACTGTACCCAGTGCTGGTTTTGCTCATACTTTACCATATTAATTAATAAATAAAATTACTGCTTGATATATTGGCTGAGTCAAGCTTCTCATTTTTAACATTCCCCAATTTGTCCTGGCACTAATTAAGCCCCCTAGAAGGATTTAACTCCCTCCAGGAGGGCAGAACCCAGAGTGATGCTGGCCAGGGGTTTGAGTGATGGAGAAAGGGGGTGGTCCCCATCTCAGAGGCCTGTCCATCACCTCTTCCTGTGGCAGATCTGTCCAAGAACATCTCCCTTCATTCCTTTCCCCTTTTCTCTTGCATTTGCTTCCTCATAAAGTTGTGCTTTAGGTTCAGGAGAGAGCAGCCACTTCCCTGATCCCCTGGTGACAGGGAGAGGTGGGATTTGAAGGTCACCCACTGCCACAAACCCCACAGCTTCCCTGGTTTTAGACACAGCAGCCCTCCAAAAAGACCTTGGGTTTGCTCCTAGGCACCAGACAGTCCCCTCTCCACGCCCCAAATTATCCAACAGAGCCAAAACAGAGACGGAATCTTCGGCTCAGGAGCCATTTGGAGTGGGAGATGGATGGGATCCTCCTGTAGAGTTGAAACATGTCCTACGTACAGAATGAAGGCAAATTTCCTTGGTCCCCAAAAAAATCCCCAAATTCCAACCCACCGCAAGGAATTTGGGATACCAGCACCTGTTGCTCTGTCCAAGAGGACAAGAGAGGCCTTTAATCCACCCCACCATCCCCAGGGCTCCTGCCCGGGACTTCCCGGCCTCGTTAGCAGCTCCTCTGGCCTTGGAGACATCCCTGGTGGCAGCAGCACCCCTGATGAGGCTCTAATTAGCGAGCTAATTGGAATAAGAGAGCTGTACAGACAGTCCCAGTTTCCCACAACAGCCTGGCTGGAGAAGAGGGGCAGAGGAAAACGGGGATGAAGGGATGGAGTGTGGAGGGGGGAAGGATTAGGGGGGGTTATTGGGACGGCTCCCAACAGCTGCCATTGTGGTTAAATTTAAAGTACATTTATTGTGAAGAGAGGGATCCAGGTTTCTTCATCCCACTCATTTCTTCTGGAGCCAAGAGGAGCTGAAGCCTTGGAAGCTGCCAGCTCCTTCCAAGCCTCCAAGTGAATGCTGGCAGTGAGAGGAGGAGACCCAAACATCCTCTGGAATACCCACTCCCACATCTCTCCCTGTCCTGGAAGTCAGATTCCATGCTCTGAGAGTTTTTTGGGGTGGGTCTCTACAGCTTCTCCCCCTGCTCTTTGCTCTGGATCTCCTTCTATTCAGGGTAAGATCCCCTTTTAGTTTGAACTAGGAGAAAATTAGGTATGGAACTGGATGATTTTTAAAGTCCCTTTCAACCCAAACCATTTTATGATTCTAAATAATATGGACGATTCTAAAAAAATATGGCATGGGCAAGTCTGGCCACTCATCCAACATTTTTCCAGCTTTATCTCCTTCAAAACTTTGACTTGGATCCTGCCAGGGCCTACAGTTATTGGTAAATAAATAAAAATCCCAACCTACCCAGCTTGCTGCCCCAGGAAAGCAATAAAGACAAGGCCCAGCAACCCAGAAATGCAGATATCTCATTATCTTTAGATAATTATCTGTAGGTAATGAGATATCCAAGCCCCAGCAAGAGCAGAGTGGGAATAAATCCCCAAGGGACATGAAACATCATCACCTTCCCAGCCAGAATCATGGATTCATGCAGACCCCACCAGCCAAGAGGGTTTTTCTCCGCTAAGTCATTCCCTCAGCAAGCTGCTCTCCAAGGAACACTGAAAACAAAACTAATCCTGTTCTCCCAGGAGGAGGAATCCAAAAATAACCATGTGGATGAATGAGCAGCACAAAGCCAAGCGCTGAGGGTCATGTTTGGGAGCTGAAAGCTTTCCAGCTCCATGTTCCCACTTGAATTCCTGCCCAGGCATTCACACGCCGTCCCTGAACTTCATAAGAAAAAAGCTGTGGTGTTTCTTTTTTGCTTTTGTTTCCCAGTATGGGAGGTGAAATCCTGCGAAAACCCTGGGGGAGGATGCAGGGAGGGAGAAGCCCCTTGGAGCAGCCTGCAGGCTGATGGAAGCCATCCAAAGCTGAGGAAGGGCACCACTTGCGCAGCAGGACACAGGCCCACGGCCAGACTTGCTGAGCTTGGCAGTTTGGATGCTCCCTCTGTGAGAAGTCCTGGGGCAGTGGCAGCACTGGGGATGCTCCTGACATGCTCCCTGCTCTCTCAGCAGGCAGGATGCAGGTGCTGGGCTGGCTCATCTGCTCCCTGCCTGCAGGAAGGAAACACCCTGTAGAAGACAAAGAGTCGTCTGTGGGAGAGCCCCTTGCTCTTCCATGCAGAGGAACTGCTGCAATGCAGAACTGACCCTAAGATAAACAACCTCTCTTTCAGTCACAGTGACCAGGCAATCCCAAAGCCCAGCATGCCTTGACCCCTATGCAAATAGCCTGCATCCACCCCCTGCCAAGTCCCCATAAAAACCCCTTCCTCAGCCTCCAACTTCAGGAGTTCTGTCCTTGGCTCTCTTTGCAAAGCTCTGCCAATAAAGCTGTCTCTGTGGAAAGCACTACACAGACTCCTCTCTCACTCTCATTCCTGTGTTGGCCACGGGGACTCAGTGAGGCTGAGCTGAAATCCCGAGCTGAAATCACTACCAGAGCTGATACTGCCTGCTGAAGTCCCCCACAGCTAAAGGAAGTGGCCAGTGCCCCTGGAAGGTGTTCTCTCTGAGACACATCTCTCTGGGAAGGTGTAAAAGACGCTCTGAAGTTTTACTCATGACCGTCACAAGAACAGAGACTAAGACCCTGTAGACCCCAAAGGACTTGGCACAGGAGTCCTGGCCTGGGTGAGGTGGATGCTTGCCAAGTGTTTTTGTTTGCAGGTGTGCTTGCCATGCAGCCAATGGGACACTGCCTTGCACCTGCCTCCCAGAGCAACGGGCCCCATCGCAACAGCCCATGGATTTCCCCACCTCTTGGCCAGTTGCCCCTTGCTTTTGAGAAAGACTATAAAAAGTGATTTTCTGAGTTAACTTTTCGTGATCACCCCATCGGCAGAGACACGTGTGTCAGCAGAGTGCCACGAGAAGCCCATCCCCTCCGATGGTAGCTGTAACCCTCTCTTCCTCTCTCTTTATTTTCTTTTCCTGTCTCTCTCTCTCTCATTTCCCCTCCATCTCTGCATGATTGTGTTGTTGGCACTCAATAAAAGTACGCTGCTGTGACTGAAGTCTCCTGCTGTATGTCTTTTGCACTCTGAGATCGATAAATGAACCATCATGACTCCTGCCTGTAGGAGGAATCATAACAGAAGGGCACAGCCCCCTGGGTTGAATCTCTCACCCAGGATCCTGCTGTGTAAACACCCCCAACCCAAGGATGGACACCTATGGAACACCCAGGCCAGTCCTGTGGCACAGTTTCTCACCAGCAGCATCAGCAGCATCCTGGGGCATGAGAGGCAGCCTTTAGCAGGAATCTCACAGCCAGGAGCAGAGATTCCTGAGCTGGGATTCCCCTGTGAGCCCCATCTCTGCATCCTGCCCTTCCACTAGGAAGCAGCCCCTGACCCGGGTTTGTTCCCAGGGCACCTCTGGGGACACCCCAGCATTCCTGATTTGGAGGAAGGGAGCAGCCAGGGCAGGGAAACCACCTTGCTCAGTGCTGGGTGGTGAGGGATAGACCCCTTGGAGAAGCCTTGGGTGTGGTGAGAGCAGAGCCAGGGAAGCTGGAGCTGCAGCAGCAGCCATGCCAGCCCTGGGAATACCGGGATGAGCACAGCCAGGAATCAGCCCTGTGCCCAAATGAAGGGCACAAAACGAAGCCCAGCCCCCCTGTGAGGACACCAGCAGTGCCTGGGTTTGGGAAGCTGGCCTCAGTGGCACAGCTGGGACTGGGGGGCCATTCCTACTGTCCTGGCTGCTGGCCAGAGGGCCCCACATCCCCAGGGATCCTTCCAGAACCCTGGCTCTCAGGGATCTGCATCCTATATAAGCACCATGATGTAACTCTGAGAAAGCCTTGCAAGGAATCAGTCTGAGGAAGCTGCCATTTCTTACCTTTTTTTTTTCCCTCCCTCCTTTTTTTTTTTCTGCTCTGGTTGAGGTCACCCAGTTTGAACCTCAGCAACACATGGACCTTCCTCCCCGTCTTCTCCCATCTGTGGCCTCACTCCCAAAGAGAATTCCTGTGTCTGTGCCAGCACAGATGCTGCTGCCTGCACCTAAAGCTCTGGAATGGTTAATTAATTTATTTCCACATGATTCCCAGTGTGGGAATGGCTACAAGGCTCTGTAACATCTCTGGAGTCTGTCTTCACCAGTTATCTCTGCCGTCCTTGTGTTTGGTGTTCCTTCGGGCTATCAACCCATGCAGTGCCCACAAGCCTCCCACGGATGCACTGAGATGCTCCAAAAGTCTTTAAAACAGTTTTTGTTCTCTCCTAGCTGGGGTCAGGAGTAGGTTCACCTCTCCAGGGTGTTTGCATGACATTGCTGCGCTATCTCCCACATTCCTTTACTCTGTGTGGGAGGACAGGCATGGAATTGTGAGGAATTTGACCATTTTTTCCCTCTCCTGCCTGCAGAAACCACTGTCAATCCTGGGAATGCTTCACTCTTCTGCAAGGCTCCCTGGCTCTGGGCTGGCTCCAGTCCTGCTCTGGAGGCTGCTGTCTTCCCTCTAGGATGGTTCAGGGTGGTCTCTCCTCTTCCTCTAGGCACTGGTGGGGAAGAGGACACCAAGATGGATGAAAGTTTTCCACAGAAAAGAGCCAAGCCTCTGTGGAAACCCCAAGGACCAGGGTGGAAGGCATGAGGATCCAATGGGACTCATGGCTGCAGTGGTGGCCACCAAACCCCTGGAGCTCTGAGGCTTTTTTGCTGTGCCAGCAAGGAGGTCCCTTTCCTGTGGGATCATCTCTCCTTCCTCCCAGCTGGTGCTGAGTCTCTCAGCTGGGCTCTTCCCACTTGGCTCCACTTCCCCCATGTCAGAGCAAGCCATGAGTGTCACTGCTGCTCAGCAACAAAAAATGGTGATAGAAGTTATAAAAACACCAGAAGTGATGGGAAAGGGGTGTTTTCCTCCTGGTGGGACATCTCCAAGAAGCTCCATATAGGAGGGGATGGCCCAGAAGGCCAACTGGAGCTCCACCATCCTCCTCTCCTGGGTGGCCTGTTCCCAGGAGTCACCAGAGGAGAGAGCAGAGCATCCCCATGATCTGCCAGGGTGGATTTGGGCTCATCTGCTCCAGTCTGCAGCCTAATTGCTGAGGTGGGACAAGGAAGAGGAGCTTCTCTGTTTACTCACATAGTTTCAAGGTGAGTAACACCTGCTGGGCCCAGCTGTGGCTCCCTGGTGCTGTCAGAGAGCAACACCTTCCCTTCCCAGCTCCCCCAGCCTTTGGGCTGCCAGGATGGGCTGAAGAAGCTCTCCAGTAACAGGATACAGGGCTTTGAACCCCCTCCTGCACCATCCCAGAGGGGCTGGGGGTCACAAACCTCTCCTTGCCTGGCACAGAGGATCTTTGTCCTCTTTTCCTCCCCTTCCCCCTTCCGTTTGGCACACAAGGAGCTGCTCTGATGCCCTCATGAGACAGATTTTCCACTGATAACAGGTTCTGGTGATAACAGATACTTATGGTCACCACTGTAACTGACTCATTCTTCCCATGGAGTTAAATCCTGGTGTCTCCAGCTCCCTTCAGCTACCTTGGGAATGGGGATATCTTGTTTCCTTTGTGTCCAACTCCACCAAATAACACCCTCCTGCTTCTGCTTCTGCTTCTGCTCCTGCTCCTGCTCAGGCCTGCCAGTCCTGACCCTGGAGCTTGGCCAACCCTTGGCCAGCCTGTCCCCAGGAATTGACTGCTACCCTGTGCCGTGGATGTGAGAGCAACACCTCACTGATGGGTTTCCTACCTCCACAACCATTGGCTGAAGCAGAGGATTCCAGGAAAACATCAGACCTCAGTGAGCTTCTACACCCAGCAGAGCGAGCTGGCCATGGTGTCCTGGGTGGCTTCCTCTTCCAGGAGTTGCTTTTTGAAGCTGCCCTCACCCTCCCTTGTTTCTCTTGTTATGGAGAAACATCTCCTTTGGACATGCTGGATGCATTGGATGGTCCAGGGTTTTGCACAAGAGGCAGTGAGTCACCACCCTGTCATCACTTATCTCCTCTGGACTCATCAGGGTATCACAGACCTCGGTCACGTCTGCCCTTGGTGACCCCAGCCTGTTTCACCACCGTTTTCACAGCAACCCGAGATTTTGATGGAGTGGGCTGGGGACAGTGACTCTTCCAGGGTGTTTTCCACGGAAAGCTGCTGGGGGAAGGAGGCTCGTGGGATTCGGGAAGCCGCCCTTGTTTGCCGGGGCTGCAGGGTGTGAGGAGCCTTGTCTGGGAACATCTTGTGCTCTGCAGCCGCCGGCAGTGGGAGGTGGTGGTGGTGGCTCCGGGGGTTATTGCTGCACCACTGAGGCAAGGGATTAGCACCGCGAGATTGGGAAACGGGCTGGACCCTCTCGCCGAGCTGGAGTCGAATTGCAGCAGGAGCACCAGCGGCTCCCCCGAGAGCCCGAGGCCTCGGGCTGGCAATCACCGCCCTGGCAAGCTGGGACATCTTACTGCCCTCGTAAAAACCTCCTTTCCCTCATCAAGCTAATGTGGGTTTTGGCTGGAGTAATTAGAGCCTCATAAAGGGACCAACACTATCCCCAACCTACCCCTCGCTCTGCTCTCCGTGCCAAGTATTTCCTTCTCCTTTTCTCCCCGATGAGAAGAAGGAAAAAAATCCCAACCAAACCGCACAAAAAGGCCATTTACCCCCCTTCTTGTCTCGCAGCAAACCCGTGGGCGAGGGGAGCTGTCACAGAGGGAGCACCCAGGGTTTTGGCAGGGATGTTGCCGGCCTGTCCCGTTTGTAGGAGCTGAGGCAGCTGAGCCTGCCAAGCCCTGGGGAGCTGGGGATGAACCCGAAGCTGTTCCTTGAGCTGGGAGCCGGCCAAGCTCTACTGGCCAAGTGTCTTCTTTACTCCCTTCTAGGCTTTTTCCATACCTGGGTGTATTTCCACAGCGTGCTGATGGGTGGAAAATTACTGGTGATGCTACAGTGCCAGGTCCTTGCCCTGGCAGAGGTGAGCTAAGGCTGCACGTTCATCCAGGGAACTTCTCACCACGGGATGCTGCTGGGGCTGGAATGCCTTGAAGAACCAGCTAAGTAGTTTAAAAAAAAACCAAAAAGAAAGGTATTAAAAATGAGTAAGTCTTTTTGGTTTTTTTTTTTAGCTTAAATATATTTCTCTAAAGAGATCTGTCCATGCCAGCCCACTGAAGCTTTTGCAGCCCAACAGCTGCCAGGGTTCTGCTCCTCAGAAGTACCATGAGAAATACAAATATATGTCAAACAGAGCAGGTAAACCAGGAAAAATGGTGTGCACCAAAACATACAGCCCCAAATCTCTGTGATCCCACCTGCAGGGAGGAAAGCAGCAGTGGCAGAGAGCTTGGGATTGGTGCAATGGCTCAGGATGGGATGGATGGATGATGGATGGATGGATGGATGGATGGATGGATGGATGGATGGATGGATGGATGGATGGATGGATGGATGGATGGATGTTTAGAGGAGCAAGGAGTAAGCCCTGAAGATTTCCCTTCTGCTGCCCAAGGCATGATTCACAGCCCACATGCTGCTCCTCCAAGGAAGCAGAGGGAACACCACAATCTTCCTATTATGGGAAACCCCCAATTTCAACATGTAAACCAAGGAGCTGAGGTTGGTGTGCTGCATCCCTGGGACCTGGGAAAGTCCATCCCAGTGTGATTCCCCACCTCCAGGCTCAGGGGTGCTCATCTAACCCAGTTCCCCCGGGCCAGGACTGGTGGGAGGGATGGAGCATGCCCTGCTCACATCCAGGTCATTGGAAAATCCCCATGGCTGGGACAGAAGCACCACGTGGACATCACATACCTCAGACTGCTGAGCCTGGCCTCTCCCCTCCTCTGCAATGGCACCTCCAGCCTTCCTCTTTTTCTCCTGAAATACCCATTTGGCTTCTATTTGTGAGCTGGTTTAGGGAATTTCACACTTCCAGCCAGGAAGGGCAAGCCCAGGTGTTTTGGTGCCCATCAAAGGAAAACATCTGCTTGGCAAACATAGCAAAGGCATTCATCACCTTCAGACACCTCTCTTCCCACGCAGCAATTTTCAGTGCCTGGAAAGGAAAAGAAAATAACAATGAATGAGTGAGGCTCTTGGCTGTGCCTGCTGCAGCATCCCTCCATGGGGTTGCAGGACCTTGTCCAGCCCCGGGTGGGACAGGGCATCCCCCAGCTGAGTGCTTGGATGTACAAAGTGTCCTTTGTCATCCCTCTGTTACTGGGACACTGACGGTGGGGCTGACGGAGAGGAGAGGAGAGGAGAGG
>VXBS01010225.1:942154-983761 GCA_013400255.1 Sitta europaea
GAGGAGAGGAGAGGAGAGGAGAGGAGAGGAGAGGAGAGATGGCTGATCAGGGCTTAGGGCTGAAATGACCCCCTGCCTTGCTCTTCCCCACATCCTCATCATCTTGCAGCTCACGGAAACCTGTTAGAAGGAGGTTTACTCCTGATTGATCCTCAGGGATATCTGATGCCATCTGAGCAACAGCAGCTGGATCAGCCCTTGCCACAGGGAACTACAGCTTGGCCCCAGTTCAGCATCTGCCCCTGGTAGGCAGCCAGCCTTGATACCACCAAAGTTCCTGGGGACTTCCCAGCCTTTGGAAGGGCTCACATTGCATCAGCCAGGCCTGGAGGAGATGCTCAGTGCCACCCAGGGATTTCCTCCTCCTTCTCTTGGCTTTCAAAAGTTTTCCTGCTTTGCATGATCTCCAGAATGACGCCAGATCTCCCTGGGGCACTCTTGGTGCCACTTGGATGGGGACCTCCTTGAATCACACACTAAGAAAACACAAATCCACAAGTTTTTTGTCCTCAGGCAGATAATTAGTGGCCTGGGCTTTGCCTGCGCCATGCTTGTAGCTCTGCAAGACATGGCAAGTCCTGGGTTTTCCAGGCTTTTCATTAGCTGGCCAGTGGCATACATAAATCCCAGCCCAGGAAATACCTGGATGAGCCTTGTCTGCTCTCCATGGTCCCAAAACCCAGCACTTTCCCATCAAAGCTCAGCACCAGCAGAAGAACTATACTCAGAGCAAGGTCCCATCTGCTCTCCAGAAGGTGATTCCCACCTCACAAGTCCAGCTTGGGCCTTCCTAGCCCCAGCAGGACTTTTCAGCCCCAAGCAAAGATGGATTTTTGGAGAAGATTCCATTACCCAGCATGGCCAGGTAATCCCATCACCACATCCTGACACAGTTTTTCCACAACACCCTGCAGCAAGAGGGAAGAATTCCCCATAGCCTTTGGTCCTCCCATCCCACCACCTCAGGCCAGCACCAGCTTGGAGGCTCGCTGGCCTCCTGACCCCCTTGCTGCTCCAAACATCTCATGGGGCTCAGTGGATGGCCTGGGGCTGGGTTGCTGTGTCCTGCTGGATTTGATTCCAAGGGATTTGGGATGGACTGGGGAGGCAGCACAGGATGGCCTCACAGCCTCAAAGCTTGGAGACACCACCATGGCCTGGGATGGTTGTAAGTTGGTGCCTTCCCTAAAATCCCCATCATATCCCCATAAAAACGTGTGGGCAGCACATGGGGAAGTCCTTCTCCATGACAGCAGATCAAAACTCCAGGAGGAAAAAGAAATTCCAGAGGATAAATCAATAAACTTCTCCTAAAAGTGGTTTTAATTATCAGTGTTGATGCAGTCTTCAAAGAGAGGAAAGAAGAGGTGAGTGTGGAGGAGGAGCAAAGGCCCTGATTTATCTATTAGCAATGTGCATTGTCTGCATCCAGCAATGATTGAGAAAGGGATTGATTTTGAAAAGAAACAAAAAAAACCCAGATGTTACCACATTTGCAACCCAAAAACCCATGGGAAAAAAAAGCCCCAAACCCTCACATTCCTGCACTGACTGCCCATCAGCTCCTCCCAAACACAGGAGGCCACTGCTGATGTCAGTTCCAGGAGAGCCCCAGGAGATGGGAGGTGTTTTGGGGCCAACCCGCCTGTTTTGGAAACACCTTCCTCCTTTCAAGGGTGCTGCCAGCTCATCTTGGGCACGATCCCCTCCTTTATCTTCGGGTTCCCCATCGCCCCGAGGCTGCTCCTCCCACTGATCCATGCGGGTGGCTGCTCCTATGAGCAGGGCCAGGAGAGCACTGCCCCTCTCCCCTCCAGGCTGAGATAGGCATCCAGCAGCTCCAGGGAGGGGAATGGAAAGAGGGCACCATCTGCCAGCAGGACACCTGCTGGGCCAAAGAGCCCCAGGGCACCTCGAGCCAAAGTCTGGGCATGCCTGGAAAGAGGAAAATTAACATAAACCAAGATAAAAACAAGAGAAAATTAGCATTAAATGTGTATACAGCCAAGAGAGGAGGGTGAGAGAGAAGCTGTTGAATTTCTCCAGGTGTTTCTAAAACTTCTCTCCAGACCTATGGTAGGAGAAAGCCGATTTTCCTCCAAAATTTTGTGCAGGCCGAGATCCAAGCAGAAATCCGAGACCGGGGGAAAACCAAACCAAAACCTGTGGTGTTTTGCATCTCATCCTCTCCTGGGCCTAGCAGGATGCTCGGGAGAGGGAGAGCCTCAAATGCTGGCCCAGAGGGCTCCATCCCCAGCGTCTCCTGGTTTGCACAAGGGAAGAGATGCTGGCACGCTGGCAGCTCAGCTGGAGCATCCCACCGGCACACCTGGGTGGCTCCGCGGGGACGGGAAGGGGCCACGGGGAGGAGCCGGAGCCGAAGGACGGCCCCGTGCCTGGCACTGGCCGGGATTTTCAGCAGCTGAGTGAGCCAGCAAAGCAAACACGAGCAAAGAGCTCCCGAGTCATGTAACCAAACAACCAATTAAGAGATGAAATAAATATCCCAGGTACACAACCTTTCTATTTAAACACACTAAGCTGGAAATGTTCCAGCGCATCTGATCCAGCTTCGCCTGTGATCTCCCTGCCGAGCTCCCGCGGGATGAAAGGAGCTGGGTTTCAGGGAGTGACTTTTCTTCTGCCTTTCCCCCCACCTAATTATATTATCCTTTCTTTCTTGCGTTGGTTTAATTCAGAGGGAAAGCCCCAGTTGTTTCCTTCGGCATCCCTTCCTCCTCGGCACGGAGCAGGACCTGCCTCCCTGCCCATCCCTGAAACAAGACCTGTTAATTATGGAATTTAAGGCCGGCATAGAGGAAACGGGGGCAAATCGACCCAGCAGCATTAAAAGAGCAGAGGGAAGAGAAAAGCCAGGCTTTAAAAGGAAGGCAGACATCCTTGGGAGAATTCTGGGGGAGAATGAGGCTGCTTCTTCCACAGCAGGACAAGGCACAGAGGCTTGAGTGGGATAAACCCAATGGGTGTGTGTGGGAGTGGTGTTAATTTTCCTGGTGTTTCAGTCCCCTACAGCTCCAGGGACTCTCAGCCAGCTCCCTCCTTTGAGCATCCAACACCCCACGAGCTGCCCTGCCTGCTCTGGGGCTTCCCTGTGCAGCCACTGCTGATTCAGGACAGCCAGGGACTTACCCCGCTGGCTTCAGCACAGCCTCTAATCCCAGGCTTAACTTTAAGCCCAGGTTTGGGGTCCTGCAGAGGACAGCAGTCACACAGCCCAGCCGAGGTCACTGCCGAATTACACTGACTTTCCAGGGATGCGAGGTGCATTGTTTTGATTAGTGCTGTTAAATTGCTTAAATCCACACGCCGGCAGAACTTTTTACTCAAAACTAAGCGTGGAGACTTCAGGGATAAGGACCATCTAGAGGAAGCGTCACTAATTATTTTTGGAGAAAGAAAATCCTTGCTTGACACCAAAATAGGAGCTCTTTCAACCCTTGGTAATGGTGTTTCATGTTAAAAAGGCTGTTACTGAGGTGCTTGATGTACCCAAACACCCCATTCTGCCCAGTCCTGCAGAAAATATTTGGGGACAGGGACCATATATTTGTGAGTCTGTTCAAAAGACTAAAATAACCTCCTTATTTGGAGGCCAAACATGCAGATACAGCCCTTGTGCCATGGGATGGAAAGGGGATGGAGAGAGGCGATGCAGCTTGGATATATCTGGATCCCTGGCAGAGAACAGTTCCCAAAACTCAGCAGACCAGGGATGCTGGGTGACACCACTCACCAAACCCCAAGATTCAGGGATTCTGGGTGACCCCCCAAACCCCAAGATGCAGGGATGCTGGGTGACCCCCCAAGCCCCACTGTGCATGGATGCTGGGTGATCACACCCCCCCATCCCACTGTGCAGGGATGCTGGGTGATCCCTCCAAACCCCACGTGCAGGGATGCTGGGTTATCCCCCAATCCCACTGTGCAGGGATGCTGGGTGATCCCTCCAAACCCCACGTGCAGGGATGCTGGGTTATCCCCCAATCCCACTGTGCAGGGATGCTGGGTGAGCCCCCAAACCCCAAGATTCAGGGATGCTGGGTGACCCCCCCCCCAAACCCCACTGTGAAGGGATGCTGGGTGATCCCCCAAACTCCACCATGCAGGGATGTTGGGTGATCACACCCCCCAATCCCACCATGCAGGAATACTGGGTGACCCCCCCAAACCCCAAGATGCAGGGATGTTGGGTGACCCCTTCCCCAAACCCCAAGATTCGGGGATGCTGGGTGATCCCTCCAAANCTGGGTGACCCCCCAAGCCCCACTGTGCATGGATGCTGGGTGATCACACCCCCCCATCCCACTGTGCAGGGATGCTGGGTGATCCCTCCAAACCCCACCGTGCAGGGATGCTCAGCAGTCCCCAAACTCCAAACTCTGACGGCACATGTAGCACCCACCTCCAGTGACACCAACCCCACCCACCCCAGAGTGGAATTTATGAGCAAAGGCAGGAACGGGGTCAAAAATAGCCCGAAGCCAAGAAAACCTGCATAGACAGGGAAGTGAGAGCCCCACAGATAGCGCTCCCACTCGTTCACATCTGAGCTTTCAGTAATCACAGCTGCTTTCACTTCCCCTTCGCCCTCCGCCTGTTCCTCCGCTACTGAGTTTTGGTTCCTCCCGGCTCCCCCATCACCTTCCCCCTGCGGAGGCCAAGCCTTCAAAGCACTTCAGCTTTTATTTCCCTGGGTGCTGCCAGTTCCCATGTCCACAACAGAGCCCTCCGAGGAGCTGGGGGTGCGACGGGGATGGGAGGCGATGTCCCTTCCCTGCAGTGCTCCAGTTTGGATGGGTGCTCTGGGAGAGGATGGATGCTGGGTCAGGGGAGGGAGAGAAGGGGGAGGAGTAAGAAGCAGAGCAGTTGGAGTCTCTTTCTCCACGGCTTTTCCCAGGTATTTGACTTCCAACAAAGCCCCAGCAGACCCAGCTACTTAAAGATGATTATTTTTGAAGACCCGGCACAGAGAGGCGGTGCTGGAGCTCTTATGTGCTTTGGCAACGGGAGTGCCGGTGCGTGCAAGTGCTGACAAAGGGTCAATATTGACTTTCTGCAGGGGAAACTGCCAGGGTTCAGGGGCTGCAGGCATTTGGGTGCTCCAGCTGCACCCTGTCAGCACCCCGCAGCTTTTACCGGAACCACGAGCGATTTCCTATCGATGAAAAATGCTGTTGTAAATAACATCCACCGAGAGCATCTCAGAGCAGACTCACCCCGAGGGTATGCAGGATGCAGACTCCCTGGGGATGCTGCAAGAGCAGGAGCTCCCCGCCCTCAGGAAGGATATTCTGGATGGGAACAAGGGGCAGATGCCTTGGCACATCCCAGAGCTGGAATTCTTTCTGATAAATGGCCGTGTTCTCTCATCACAGCCAAATTCTGCTGTCCTTATAAAGGGGCTGTGTTTGCCAGGATGGCAAACACGATGTGTTTGCAGCAGGAACCAGGTCAGGGCTTTCCCTGCCACCCTCATTCCCACCGGTGAAGGAAACCTCGGCACGGTGTCGGCTTCCCAAGCCATGTGCCCAGCAGAGCAGGGGGACAATGGGACAATGCTTCCCTCACCTGCCACTCACACAGGAGCTTGTTTTGGGATAGTGGCATGACTCTGGCAAGGTTCCTGATCCTCAGGGAAGCAGGGCAGTGGTCTGGAGGGAGGCTGGAGCCTCGGGAGCACAGTCAGCCCTGTGTAAACACAACAGCTCGGGCCATCAGTTATCCCCAGTCAGGAAGTTTGGCTGACCCGTGTCTGTGGAGCTTATCTGGAGCCACCCCATGGCCTCAGAGCTGCAGTATATTTGGGGGACAAGAGCCCCTGACACAGGGATGGGAGGCTTTCAGCTGTTTTTTCAGGCACACGTTCTCATCTTGTCCCTTTTTATGCCTGATTCCCTCTCCCAGGGCTTTTGCCAGCCTCGGGCTGGGCTCTCTACCAGCCACATTCTTTCAGGTTGACGTGGCTTTTCTTTCCTCCCGCATCCTTATCATGCTGGAGTTCATGAATCATATTTCTCCAAGACTATAAACCACCCAAGCACCCTGTGGAAATCAAGTGAGACAGAGTAGAGCCAGGCCTGGGGGCTCAGGCTGCTCTTGGGGGTACAGCTCTCCTCAGGAAGGGCNCCCCCAATCCCACCATGCAGGAATACTGGGTGACCCCCCCAAACCCCAAGATGCAGGGATGTTGGGTGACCCCTTCCCCAAACCCCAAGATTCGGGGATGCTGGGTGATCCCTCCAAACCCCACCGTGCAGGGATGCTCAGCAGTCCCCAAACTCCAAACTCTGACGGCACATGTAGCACCCACCTCCAGTGACACCAACCCCACCCACCCCAGAGTGGAATTTATGAGCAAAGGCAGGAACGGGGTCAAAAATAGCCCGAAGCCAAGAAAACCTGCATAGACAGGGAAGTGAGAGCCCCACAGATAGCGCTCCCACTCGTTCACATCTGAGCTTTCAGTAATCACAGCTGCTTTCACTTCCCCTTCGCCCTCCGCCTGTTCCTCCGCTACTGAGTTTTGGTTCCTCCCGGCTCCCCCATCACCTTCCCCCTGCGGAGGCCAAGCCTTCAAAGCACTTCAGCTTTTATTTCCCTGGGTGCTGCCAGTTCCCATGTCCACAACAGAGCCCTCCGAGGAGCTGGGGGTGCGACGGGGATGGGAGGCGATGTCCCTTCCCTGCAGTGCTCCAGTTTGGATGGGTGCTCTGGGAGAGGATGGATGCTGGGTCAGGGGAGGGAGAGAAGGGGGAGGAGTAAGAAGCAGAGCAGTTGGAGTCTCTTTCTCCACGGCTTTTCCCAGGTATTTGACTTCCAACAAAGCCCCAGCAGACCCAGCTACTTAAAGATGATTATTTTTGAAGACCCGGCACAGAGAGGCGGTGCTGGAGCTCTTATGTGCTTTGGCAACGGGAGTGCCGGTGCGTGCAAGTGCTGACAAAGGGTCAATATTGACTTTCTGCAGGGGAAACTGCCAGGGTTCAGGGGCTGCAGGCATTTGGGTGCTCCAGCTGCACCCTGTCAGCACCCCGCAGCTTTTACCGGAACCACGAGCGATTTCCTATCGATGAAAAATGCTGTTGTAAATAACATCCACCGAGAGCATCTCAGAGCAGACTCACCCCGAGGGTATGCAGGATGCAGACTCCCTGGGGATGCTGCAAGAGCAGGAGCTCCCCGCCCTCAGGAAGGATATTCTGGATGGGAACAAGGGGCAGATGCCTTGGCACATCCCAGAGCTGGAATTCTTTCTGATAAATGGCCGTGTTCTCTCATCACAGCCAAATTCTGCTGTCCTTATAAAGGGGCTGTGTTTGCCAGGATGGCAAACACGATGTGTTTGCAGCAGGAACCAGGTCAGGGCTTTCCCTGCCACCCTCATTCCCACCGGTGAAGGAAACCTCGGCACGGTGTCGGCTTCCCAAGCCATGTGCCCAGCAGAGCAGGGGGACAATGGGACAATGCTTCCCTCACCTGCCACTCACACAGGAGCTTGTTTTGGGATAGTGGCATGACTCTGGCAAGGTTCCTGATCCTCAGGGAAGCAGGGCAGTGGTCTGGAGGGAGGCTGGAGCCTCGGGAGCACAGTCAGCCCTGTGTAAACACAACAGCTCGGGCCATCAGTTATCCCCAGTCAGGAAGTTTGGCTGACCCGTGTCTGTGGAGCTTATCTGGAGCCACCCCATGGCCTCAGAGCTGCAGTATATTTGGGGGACAAGAGCCCCTGACACAGGGATGGGAGGCTTTCAGCTGTTTTTTCAGGCACACGTTCTCATCTTGTCCCTTTTTATGCCTGATTCCCTCTCCCAGGGCTTTTGCCAGCCTCGGGCTGGGCTCTCTACCAGCCACATTCTTTCAGGTTGACGTGGCTTTTCTTTCCTCCCGCATCCTTATCATGCTGGAGTTCATGAATCATATTTCTCCAAGACTATAAACCACCCAAGCACCCTGTGGAAATCAAGTGAGACAGAGCAGAGCCAGGCCTGGGGGCTCAGGCTGCTCTTGGGGGTACAGCTCTCCTCAGGAAGGGCTCTTCCAACCATCCAAGGAGCCACAGAGGAATAAATTCCTTTTATAAAGCTTTTATCGTTGTGCTGGCCCTCCCCCAGCTTCTTTTGGCACTGCCTGTCCTGGCACGCTCACACTGTGCTGGAAGAAGGATGTGGGGGAATTTTCTGGATACTCCTGTGGGACCAGGGGGACAAAGGGTCACTGGGCTGCTCTCCCCGCACAGCTGGCAGTGGTGAATGATGACTTGCCAGGGGTTGAATGCCATGGGACAGGGGACTGGGAGAATTCCCTGATTTCACACTGAGGGGTCTTTGTGATAACTGTTGCTGGAGCCTGATTTTAAGCCTGATTTTAGGAGTCTCCATGCAGAGCCCATTTCCTTTTGGGATTCCAGGAGCCTGTGGTCAAGAGTATATTCATTTTATCTTTACTGTGATAATTAAAATTACCTTTATTCCTCACCTCCCTAGATAGCACAAAGGCTTTTTGGTCATTCCACCTCCTTTCCCTGGAGTCAGAAAAGTGAGGTACAATATCAAAGCCAGCATTCCCAGAAGAAAAAACCAAAACATCTCCATCTAAAGGGACATGAGATCCCATGAATAAAACCCCAGACAGGGTGAGATGAAGCAGGGAACTGCCCCATTGGATTATTTAACTCTCCTGTGCACCACTGAACATCCCAGCTCCAGGGAATTCAAGCTTCTAATGAGGCTTAATTACTCCTGGAAACAATTTCCAAGCACCCACTGAGGCAGGTGGCCAGGGGAAGAACAGTGCACCTGCAAGTTTTAATTGGGAGGGTGCCCCACTGAAGCCAAGCTATGGGTGCTGCTGGTGCCAAGGAGTCTGTGCTGAGCCCTGCTGGCTCCTTTGGCACCAGCCTTATCACCAGTCAGGGTCATGGAGCTGCTTCCCAGCATCTCCCAAGTCAGGAGGGCTGGCCAGATAAAAAAATTAAGCACATAGAAAGCAAACTATGAGGGCAGAGGTTGGAACCCGTAGTCTGGTTTCAGGCCCGATGTTTTGTTTGTTTTTCAGAAGGCTAAAAATTGCTTTTTTTTATTAGAGATAGTTCTCTTATATACAATTTTACACAGCCCAGTGTGATTGGTGAAACAAAGGAAAACCTCTTCAATCACACTGGTCAATCACAGCAAGAAGAAATCCCTCCTGTCAGAAGGAATAAATAACATAAATATTATTACAAAAACATTCCATCATGTTTATCACACTTCCCTGGGAAAGAACAGCAGAAAACCCAAACCATCAGGCCTGAAACCAGACTACAGGAACCCCCACCACCCCTTCAGACCTCCCTTTTCCACTGTCACTGCAATCTTACAGGAGGAAGATTCATGTCTCCTGGTGTTGTTTTGAACCCTGCCAGAGCAAGGAAAGACAAAAAAACTACCAACACCCCCAGTTTTCACTTGCCACCGCCAATCTGTCACCCTGTGGCAACCTGTGGCCTCCCCCAGTGCCTTGGCTGGGCCGTGGTCGGGGACAAAGCCACTTCCTGCCACCTCCCATGCTTTGGGGATCTGGGGTGGGTGGCATCCCCGTGCCTGGGGGGGCAGGTGCCAAATCCGGAGTCCTGGGGTGTGAAGCTGCTGCTCCAGGTGCAGCAGGGAGGCACTGCTGCTCAAAGGCTAAACATGGGGAGGGTTTGTCACTTTTTTCAGTTTTTGTCCTGCTGCAGGCTCCCAAGGTGGAGGAGTGGGACTGGACAGGCATGTGAGGTGATGAAATTCCCATCCCAAGTCAAGCTGGGGAGGAAACTCCTGATCAAAGCCAGCCCAAAACAGCACCAGGGCATCTCCATCCTCCTCTGGTGCTCCTGGAATCTAAGTAGCCAAAGGGATCCCATGGGGTTGGGGGCGGAGGGAAGCAGCCAGAGCCAGGGATGCTGAGAGGCATGTCCAAGGCCAGGAAAGGAGGTGGGCTGCTGCCTTCACTCGGCTTTTGTCCCAGCTCTTTATCACTCCCAAGCCATGCTGAGAGAAAGAGTTTCAAGCAGGATGAATGAAATTGCAACACAGCAGGATTCACGGGGGTGCTGCCTCGGTCAGCCGAGAGTTTCATGGGAAAGTGAAATAAAAAATCAGCGTGTGGCTTGAAAAGAAGAGCTAAAGGAAAAGAAAAAGCTCATGGGAAGCATCTCAGGCCTGCTCTGTGAAGCTGGGTCCCACACAGAGCTGTGAGGGATGGAGGTGGAAGGCTGAATGCCCTGAGGGATCCATCTCTCAACACCTCTTGGTGACCTCACTGTCAGGAGAGCCTGGCAGTGCCTCTTGCCCAAGCTGGCACAGAGCCCTGGTTTGGAATTGGGTCCTTCATCACCACCCCAAGCCTCATCTTAGAAAAATACTGTCCCAAAGTCACCTCCTCAAGCAGACAGGGACAGGCCTTCCCCCAGTTTTACTCCTGCTCCTTTCCCACGGGGAGCAGCTCCTGCCCATGGGCTGTACCTGTGCCAGGCTAGAAGATGCTCCTGCCTCCCAGCAGGAACATAACTGTTTCTTCTAAGTGCACTGAAGGAAAGGTGGTTTGGGTTTATCCCAGCCTGGAATGCTATCACAACCTGCTTCTAATGAAAAAAATCCCAGCAAGGGGATCACTTGTCAACATTTCTGGAGCAGCTCAAGGCAGCAAAGCTGACTTGGAAGAAGGAAAGCTCTTATCAGGGATGTGGTATTTTGTCCTGGGATAGAGGAATCTCTGTTGGATTTTCTGTGCTGCCAAGCCAGGGAGCAGGAGGAGGGATAAACAACTCCAGGCACAGGAGATAGCCACAAGAGAGGCCCAAGGACAAGTGCCAATTGTAGCAGCCAAAACACACATTTCCCTGTTAGCAGCAGAAACACCATTCACCATCAAAACTCATGGAAGCCAGAAACATCTCTGCTACTGTCAGTGAGCTAAAGGGAAGGTCCTCTGAGAGGCTGAGAGCACAAACAAATGATGCAGGTCACTCCAAAAATTCTGCCAAAATGCAGAAGTCACAGCTACAACACCATTACAGCCCGCTGTGTGAGCCACAAGCTGTGCTCACACCAGGATCCTTCTCAGAAACTGTGACTCCCTGGATCTCTGTCAGTGGAAGAGCCAAAACAGGGAATGAACAGAGGTTTTATTTGTGTCACCTAACCTAGTGACCTCTTCCCTCACGCACAGGAGGCTGGAGGTTTCCCCCACAGGCAGGATGCACATGCTGTACCCAAGGCCTCAAATTTGTTTGGGTTTAGTCAAAAATGAACTCTGCAGGTCAGCAGTGTTCTGCTAGAGGAACATGTTCCACAGCTCCCATTCCCCTCAGGAGCAAGACTGTGTTCCCAAGGAAAGGCTGGACTGGGGGAGCCCTGCCTGGTCTGGCCCACAAGGGCACAGGATTTCCCAATTTATTCATGCCAGGCAGTCACTTTTCAAGCTGAAAAGGTCAAAAAAGGTGAAGTTTGACTTCATTCCCATGGGAAACACCCACCCTTGGCTTTCCATGAGGGCCTGGCCTCCTTGTTTCCTGACTGGGGCACCCAGATGGGCAGGAGGCACTTTGGAATGAGGTTGATACCTGCAGCCCTCTCCAGACAACAGCTACAAAAGGGGAAAAGGACTGGAGACCTCCTTTCAGACAATTTTTCTCCACATCTGATAAAAAACCATAAGCAGACACAACAACTTAGCAAAGATCCTGGCTGGGAACACCTCCCAAAGCAGTTACAAAAGGCAACTCATCAGGGGCAGGATTCAAAACTCTTTTTTATTAAGTTCCCAGAGGAAAAATGCTTTTTGGACAGTGACTCCTGCTGGGAACATGCAGCCAGCACAGCTACGGACCAGGCTTTGGAGAGCAGGAATGATCCAAGACACACTTGCTAGGAGGGGCTGGAATCACTCTGCACCAGAATTTGCAGGGCCTTTTCCTCTCTAGAACCACTGGAGCTCCAACATCTTCTGCAGCCTGCCCAGAAGAGAGCAGGTGTGAAGCACAGGGGGCTGAGCAGCACTGGGGGCTGAGCAGCCTCAGCAACGTTACTCCCAAGATACCACAGGGTTTTCCACACTAAAGCAGCAAGTTCTTGGCTCTGGTTTTTGAAAGAGGCAGCACATTGCAGTTTGGCACCAGCTGGAAGAACACTATTGGCTCCTTCTGTTGAAGGTATGCATGCCATAGGTACCAGGGCAGCTGAGCCCAGCTTCCTGCTGGCTTTATCTCCAAACAATCAGGAAGACACAAAACCACCATTTACATGCCAAAACATCAACTCTGCCTTGGCACATCCCATTCTTCAAGGATCCTTTTAACTCTTTCCACGATGGTCCACACTTCTGCCATGGCACCCCGGCCTGCAGGGCAAGAGCAAAACCACATTGTGAAATCCAGGGTGGGGGCAACCTGAAAAACAACTGTGTGGAGCAAAATTCCCTATCTCACCTCCTTCCTCCAGGGTATATTTCAATTCAAAACTGTGTGTTTTCAGTATCTTTCTGAAATGGTCTTTGCCTATACAAAAGACTTGAGAAATGCATGCCATTCCTATGACTCTGCCTGAGAGAAAGGACCTACCTCAGAGAAAGCTGGTGTGGATTCCCACCAGCCTGAATCTTGGGAGTAACTCTTGGAGAAGGCTGAGTGCTGGACAGCACAAAATGGAATAGCTTTTCAACTGGGCCTGGTTATCTGCCAGATGAATATCTAATCTATGCTGTGCTGCTGCTTTTCTTTGAAAGAGTTTTCAACTCATGTTTGGGGTTTTAAAGCCCGAGATGATTAAATCACCTTGTCTAACCTTCTGTGCTGAACTCTGCACTGGGAACTGAGGCCATTCACTCTTCTAATTTGCCAGGAGCTGAGGAAAGATGCTTCTCTCACAAGTATTTGTCTCTTTTGGAAGAGTGAAAAGGAGTCTCTCTTGATACTTGGTCCTGCTGGCTAATTGATCTCATAATTTTTTGCTCAACTGGGAGGTGTCAGGTTTTTTTCAGACCTGCAAATCCCAGGGGTCTGGAGCATCCTGTGGACATGCTGCAGGTAGATTTGGACCCTTCTGCTCTCCTAAGCTCAGGGAGAAGAGCTGCACCTCCACCACATGCTACTCCAACACTTCTGGCAATTCACAGCTGGATTTTTCAGTTTAGCAAAGCAAACTCTTACAGCACAGCTCATGCCTACAGGTGGAAATCTGCCAGTGTGCCAGGCTCTAGAAATCCAGCCAAGGATGATGAAGATAATGGCAGTATGGAAACTATCCTGTCTAAACCCAGAGAAATTCATCAGGTGACACTTGGGGCACTGAGGATCTGGTGCATTTCAGGTGAGACCCAACCACACAGGGTGAGGAAGAGAAACCTCTTAGAGCAAAACAAACCACAACATCAACAGACAAAACTGGTGCAAACTGAATCTCTCCTGCACCATGTGTGTGAGCTTTGCTATGTGCTGCTTGTGTAGAAACCAGGGAAACCCCAGTGTGGATGGAAGCCACAAAACCAAAAATGAGTGTGGAAGAGGTTGTGGGGTGAAAGGCCTGAGAAAAGAGGAAGAAGTGAAAAAAAGGTCAGTTGTGGAGACTAGTTTGGATCTTCAGAGAGATGGAATCCATTAGTACCCTGCCATAATCTCCCTACAAGCTGCCAGGAAGAGTGCTGGTGTTTGCCATCAGGAAGATCTTGTTGGGAACTGACTCACAAGCACAAGTGGAGTCCAGTCAGATGTGTCTGCTCCTGCCATCCCTGCATCCCTCTCCTCCAAGAGTTTGCACTCACAGCTGAGCTGGATATGAAGAAATTTGATGTAATCATGTCTAAAATCCCAGTGGAAGGCTACTCATCCAGGATATTTCAACTGATGTCAGTTACTTGACTACAATTACCTAATTGTAAATATTTCTTAGTTTTCAGTTCAGAAAGTACAAATCTCTAGAGGCATTGCACTTACCTAAGGATTCCAAAACTGAGCCAGGCCTAGAATTTAACCATGAGAGGCATTTTAACAGCCTGTCTTTGTCACAGACTTTTTATTGGACTGACAGGGTGGTTAAAAACCTCCTGCAGCTGGGGCAGCTACACAGAAGTAGGTGCACAGTACAGTGCAGGCTGTGGCTGGAACTGGGGGACAATTTACAGAGATTTGCCTAATAAAATGTTAATAAAAAAGCAAATCCATTTGTAGTCTGGTTTCAGGCCTGATGTTTTGGTTCTTTCCCAGGAAAGTGTGATAAACATGATGGAATGCTTTTGTAATAATATTTGTGTTATTCATTCCTCCTGAAAGGAGGGACTTCTTCTTGATGTCCCTCTGGTTTGACCAATGTGAGTGAAGAGGTTGGTCTGTGTAAAATTGTATATAAGGGAGAGCCATCCCTAATAAAAAAGTATTTTATAGCTTTCTGATCATAGAGTCCATGTTGTGTGTTAGCTGAAACTGCAACATCCATTCATCCCAATGGTTTGTATCAAAACCCTTCCCAAAAGTCAAAATACCTCCATTTAAAGCAGCTACTAAAACTCCAATGAGACCATTCTTTCTTAGCACTGCAAGCTAAATGTATTGAGTCTGAACTTCCTCCACACCCCTCTTTCACTTCACAGAACTCTGGTGTCAATAGCCCAAATCAAACTTTGTTTGGGAAGTTAAAAAGTAACCCAGGCAACAACAACAACAAATGTTAAATGTGCGTCCAGCTACACCCCCAGACACATCTACAAAGGACTTTTCTCACTGTCTGCACTCAGGGACAAGATTTAATCCCAATGATGGAGCTGAGAAACTGAGGTACAATGAAAACAGCCCCAGTCCCAGCAGAGGGCAAAGCCAGGACACCCAAATCCCAGGCTGCTAACGCTCACCACAGAATCTTCCCTCTCTTTGATCTCCTCTCATCCAAAACAAGCATTTCTGTTCAACATCAGGCTGAGCTGGAAGCTTTTAAGGCTACTTAAAAATTAATGAGGGAAAACACAGGGCAAAGCCCCAGCTTGTTTGTACAAACCGTGGCAGTTCTCATCTCCGTGGCCGTGCAGCAGAAGGCAGCACATCCCTCCAGGGTGAGGGAGGGGAAGGGGCAGGAGCCACGGGACCACGGGGAAGGACTGACCTTCATCTCCACACACGAGTTTCTTCACCACACAGGGGATCTCCGTGTAGCCAAAGGCCTTGAGCTGCTCCACCTGCCGAGCTGTGATGGGATGCTCCCACATGGCCGTGTTCATGGCAGGGCAGAAGAGCAGGGGTTTGCTCAGGTCCCACGCACGGATGACACAAGTCTGCGGGAAAAGCCAAGGCAGGGCTTGGATTTCCTCACTGCTCCCCAGCCCTTTGCTGCACCTTTCTAACCCATGGGCTGAGACCAATTTGTAGCACATTCCAGCCAAGCTCAGCTCTGACAGGCAGGAAAGATGAGGGAGGCTACCCAGAGGATAAATCCCCCCCTGCTCCAGCCAGCAGCCCAGGCTGGAGCAAACCAAGCTGGAAGATGTGAACAGACTGTGTGAGACAGAGAAGCTGAGAGGTGGCCACAGATCTTATCAGCTCCAGAGAAACCCCCGGGGCAACACTTCAGTTAACAAAGCTGAAGAGGGAAAGCTGGCAATGAGTCTGACATGATATGCCAGCTGGATCCATAACTCCCTGCAAGGGAAGCAGTGCTGCTTCCAGGATACAACAGAGGAGGACACGAGCACATCTGGGCTGCTGCAGGAGATGCTGGCAGGTGGCAAAGCATCTGGCAGCTCCTGTGTGCTACAGGCAATCAAATCTGCCTCCTCAGCACTTCCAGATAACCCAGAATCACCTCATCCCCTTGGAAAGATAAATGCTGGCTGTTCTTAGTGCAATGTCCATCAGATTCCCCAGGACTTGCAGCATTTCTAACAAAGGAGCTTCCAAGGGAGCAGCTCAGATCACAGAGTCCTTACAGGAGCCCTGCCCATCCTTTTTTATACCCTGGGACTTGAACCCTTCCCAGCACAAGGAAATCTGATGGAATCTGTTCTGAATTGCCAACCAGCACTGCCAGCACTCACTTTCCTTCCCTGGAGCTGCCTTTTCCCTTCACAAGGCTCTCAAAGACTGGCAGGAGCGTGCAAAGCCACACATCCCTGACATCCTTCCTGAGCTCTTCCCTCTGCTAAACCAACACACCCACAAGGGACTCAGAAGGACAAGACATGGCCTGTCCCTCCCACAGTCCTTTCTGGCTTCTCTCAGATCCCCAGTGATCTGCTCTGGGTGGATTTTGTTGATTTATATGCACTTCTTACCCAAAAGGCTGTAGGTCATGCAGATCTGCAGCTTCCTGAGATCTTTTGTGTGGTTAATGCTTGGCCACAAAACATTCAGCCCTGCTGATGGTCCCCAGCACCCAACAAAGAAGCTCACATTCCGTTTTAATACACTTTCTGATTAGGAGAGCCTCAAAAACACTTTAAATGCTAAAAAACAAGCCTGAACAAGCAAAATCCTCTGTAGCTGAGGCTGGGAGGTAAGTGGGCATGAGCACGTTTGAAAGTCTGTGCTATGTTAGGTGAGGGAGGTGGTGAAATAGCAGGAAGTAAACAGTTTTATCTGATCTCACAGGTGTCTTTCCAGATTGCACTGAAAAAACCTAGAGGAACTCAAAAGTGAGTGAACATGTTTGTGTGTACCAGTGACAGAAAGAAATACCACCCTCCAGGAAAAGCAGGGAAGACACAAAACAAGGACTGGGAAAGAAGAGGAGAGACTGACAGAGACGAGGAGTGGGAAGGGATTAAATCAGGGGAACCATGCTGGGGAAGAGAGAGACCAAGCAGATGAAGGGGGAACAGAACGTGCAAATCTCACTGTTGGTGACGCTGCAGAAGCACCAAGATTCCACGGAGGCAAGATGAGGCAGTGCTGAGGGGTGGCAGCAGTGGCAGGCAGAGCCTGGGTACTCACCAGCAGGTTGTCACAGATGCCATTGGCGACCTTGGCCAGTGTGTTGGCATCCAGAGGTGCCACCACCATGAGGTCAGCCCAGCGCCGGAGCTCAATGTGCAGCACGGGGTCCGAGCGGCCCTTCCACAGCTGCGGGGGAGACAAGGGGGGAGCAGCAACCCCCCCAGCCATCACCAATGCCACCCCAGGAAACACAATTCCTCCTGGAATTCCTATGGAACTGGAATGGCAGCGGATCAGCAGAGGGGGATATCCTTTCCCACAAGACAATTCACACATCTAACAAGCACAGGTTTCAACTCACAGCAAAGAGCTGTCCCCATCCACAGCATCCCTTAGCTTTGGAATTATTCCTAGGAGCTCCATCCTGCAGCCAGCTGAGCCAGGCAGGCCCAAACCAGGGGAACATTTCCTGGGGTACATGTGATTTAAGAGCTTCACATTGAAGTGAAGGTGCCCACTGGCTTCTCATGAGGTACAGACCCCTAACTGAACAAGCTACTTTTAATTAGGATGCACAACCCTACTCACACTCACAGCAGCAATGGGAACCCTCTAAGTACTGCAGGGAGCAGTGTCCTGTTGCTTTTCTCCACAATGGATGAGGTTTATCCAGTTTGACACTTCCCTCCTCTCTCAGCTCTTTGCATCACAGAACGGTTTGGGTTGGGAGGGACCTTAAAGGTCACCTTGTCCTGTGGGCAGGAACACCTTCCACTTGAGCAGGTTGCTGCAAGGCCCATCCAACCCTTGAACACTTCCAGGGATGGGGCAGCCACAGCTTCTCCTTGACATGCTCACTCTCGAGTGAATATTTCTGTTTTCACTAAAGTCCTGAATTGCTCAAGAGAACCCTGGTCTTAAGAGATCGGTTAACTGGGAAAGAGTCCTGAGAAGCAGCAAACAGCATCAGGTGCTTATTCCACAGACCAGCAGAGGCTGTGTCAGGGCCACAGACTGCTCCTTCTCTGAGTCAAGGGAAGCCACAAAAAAGAGGCAGCATCTGAAAAGCTGGGGCTTCCTGAACACCTTTCCCACCTCCTCCACTCCCTTCTAGTCTTCCTTGCTGTTTTATCGGCAGAGTGAAGTATCTCACTGAGATGCTGAGCAGGCTGTCACAGAGAGCCTAGAGGAGGCCACCAAGCTGATCAGAGCACCTCTCCCACGAGGAAAGGCTGAGAGAACTGGCCTGCAGAAGAGAAGGTTTTGGGATCACCTAATTGAGACCTTCCAGGCCTGAAGGAGCCAGCAAGACGGAGGGCACATTTTACAAGATTTACAAGGGCCTGGAGTGACAGGACAAGGGGAAATGGCTTCCAGCAGCCAGAGGGCAGGGTTAGATGGGATATTGGGAAGAAATTGTTCCCTGTGAGAGTGGTGAGGCCCTGGCACAGGTTGCCCAGAAAAACCATGCCTGCCCCATTCCTGGCAATGTTCCAGGTCAGGTTGGATGGGGCTTGGAGCAGAGCCTGGGATAGTGGAAGGTGTCCCTGCCTGTGGCAGGGGGGGGAACTGGATGAGCTTTGAGGTCCCTTCCAACCCAAACTAGTCTGGGATTATTTCCCACCACAAGGGCTCCACGCCTGCTCTCCAGCATGCCAGCAGATCTCAAAGCCTGACCTGCACCTCTTCCATCACCCCACTGAGGGTTCCTCAGAAATAACTGCCTGAGGCTGTAGCACCCTGGGATCCAGTAGGGATCCACCAATCCCTGAGACAGCCAGAAGGTTTCCAGGCCGTTGCCCCTGGCATGTTTCTGTCACTGAAAAGTGATTCTTACGTGTGAGCAAGACTAGGGGTAAGGACAGAGCACCTTGTGCTCAAATCAGCACTGCAAAGCAGGGATGAAACGTACAGAAAAACACATCTTGATGCTTGTACAATGAAGCTCTTCACACTCAAGGACACTCAAAGTGTGTCAGTGAAACTGCAGGCAGGAGCAAAAGCCGTTTCACAGGGAGCAGAGATGTTCACAGCCCTGACAGCTGAGCTAAGGAGAACGAAGCTGCTGCCTTCGTGACAAGTATGACTCATGACAAGCACCAAACACACTCACCGGGGCTCTGCAGTGGCTGTCTTGACACTTCCTGACACTCCTCTCAGAGCAGCTGAGCCCAGTGAGGAGAGAGACCACTGCTACCCTCCCTGCCTGCTGCAGGATAAAATCCTGCAATGCATCAGAGCAGCCTCTTTCTTCCTCCTCATTTACAGCATTTTCTTCAAAAGCCACATTCCAAACATATATTACTAGACTGAGGAGTGAGTCTTGGCCCAGATTTAAAAAATAACTAAGTGTGGTTTCTTGCAAGAAAACTTAGAGGAATGGTTCTATTTACAAGAACAACTCACCTGCCACTCCTCCTCATCACCATAGAGGGTCACAGGAATCTCCTGGGCATTGTAGAAATGTTTTGCTCTCTCAGTAGTGACCACCTTTACCTCGAGCTATGCAGAAAGAAAAAGACCACTGGTTAAACTTGAGGACGATTTTGAAGGCTTTCTGGTTTCTCAGAGAGCCTCCCCTATTCACAGCTGAAAGGCCAGGCCACCACAGGCATCCACAGGAACCAGAAACTCATTTCATGTCAACCTGCCAAGCAAAAGGAAAAACCTCTGTGCAGGTGTGTCCATAGCACAGGGTTTCTGTGCAGCAAACCAGTGGCTTCTACATAGAGAGACTGGGTGAACACATGAGGGTTCTCTCTGAAATCTCAGATAAACCTGCAATGCCACTGGAACCTCCACTTCCTGGTGCCTACTGGGGAAAGCCTATCCCATCCTTCAGATGTTTATCTGGCACACACTTACAAAAGGTGCTAAGGTGAAACTCTCTTTTCCTGCTGCAGAAATCTTCCCAAGTGGAAAAGGGCTTTTCCCTGTTTTCTGTGTCCTGCAGCTCTGATAAATGTTGCCAACAGCTCCTGGCACAGGCAGTGAACCAGAGGAGTCCTGCACATAGTGGGATCAGCCAGTGTCAGCTCTGCATGCCCTGACTGCCTGTGCAGGACATGGAGCTCAATCTGCAGCCCCAATTCCTCCCAAGGATGCTCCTTAAACCAGGCCAGCACATGGATGGAGCAGTCTGGACTGGTAACGAGGAGGATGAACTTCAGGCTGATGATTACAGTGGAAAATACCCTTTTTCCATGGTATTGGCTACTGCCTGCTCCTTCCAGCAAAACTCACTGCATGGTTCTGTTGATCTGACAGTGAGATGGGGAGAAATCAGCCCCACCAGCAGCTCCTTCCTGCTGCTGGAAAACAGTGTCTTGAGGTAGAAAACTGATGAAGCACTTGGTGTGTGCACTCCTTGCTACAAACAACTGCTGGAAACCTCCAAGCTCCAAGTTGTTCTCTGCAACAGCACAGCGATGTGACAGACCACATCAATCCAGCTCCCAATACCTTTTATTCCATTGGGAATAAGGCTCCTTGCATCCTGTGAGACTAGAATAACAGCTGGGAGCAGTGGAAAATCCCAGCCTTGGCATATTGTGGCCGCTGGTAATTTTCCCCATTTTCTGAAGGACAATACAGCAGCACGACACATTTTTGGTACAGCACGTTTGTTTTTTGGACTCTTCTAAAAGTCTGTTTTTCTCAAAGCACCCCTGACTGGGAATCACAGGTGTTCATAGTGTTTTTTGAGTGTGAAGATCACACTCACAGGCATTAGCTAACTGTATTACTGCCATGCTAACCTCACCCCACAGGAAGCTGCTGGAGCCAAGCGGTGACACCCACAAAGGTGCTATCGCTGCTCCGCTGCCTCAGGCCTGGGGCGAGGTGTTAACCTCAGTCTGCAAGAAAATTTATTTATCTGGGGGGTTTAAAGGCCACTGTGCAGTCAGAAGGAGGATGGCTACTCTCTGAAATGGTACCATTGAAAAAAATATTTATTTCTTCCACACATAAGCCCAGGACTAGGGAAGAACTCTGGCTGTCAAGCACGGCATTCAACCATTCCGGGCCAGAACATTCCAGAGGGATGTTCAGGGAGTCTGAGTGCTGATGGCTGAAATCCCACCACCCCCCAAGAAAGCTGTTTTGTGAGTTAAATATTCTCCCTAATGAAGATTTCCTGCTGGGGTGGGCTCCTCGTTCTCAGCAAGCCCCTCCAGCTACACTGGGAAGATGTCAGTGTTGAAGATCACTTCAGCCTGCATAGTTTATTCTTTCTATTTACCTGGCACACCCTCTGTTTGCCTGTGGATATCTTCAACAGCAAAGGCAGTCTGCTCAAACTCCCTCACTGGAGACAGTTTAGATTAGTTAGAGGTCTCTAGCTTAAGCCAAATCTCCAAAACAAACTTTACCACAAAACTGTTCTTCTGTGTTCAGGCAACAACTGCTGGTCTGTGATAGGGGATTCTCCTGGCACAGCTCTTTCTGATCAGGGTAAGAAGATGCATATGATTATTTTCTAATGGCTTTCTCAGTTCTGACAGCAAAATCCTTCCAGACAACCTGAGCACAAGAGAATGAGCAGCTCCTCTGTAAAATGGCACCTACAAGCTGAGACACAAGGCTGACACAGGCACAATGAAGTGACAGGGTGTGATTTAAACCTGAAGTCCAGGTGCCATCCTGGAGCTTCAAAAGCAAAACGTTTTGCACACCAAAAAGTGTCCTTGCCTTTCTTTAGCCTAGGACCACAGACTGGTTGGGATTGGAAAGGCAATCAAAGGTGTTCCAGTGCCACCCCCTGCCACAGGCAGGGACACCTTCCACTACCCCAGGGTGCCCCAAACCCCATCCAGCCTGGCCTTGGACACTGCCAGGCCAAGCCAAGGACGAGCCAGGCAAAAGGCAGTGAGCTGTCACATCCACTGGCACTCGAGAGGAGGTGTTAAAGTTTAATGAGCAGCAAAAATCACTCTGCCAAGTCGTTCACCACAGACCATTTCAGGCAAAACATCAATTTAAACTAACCACTCTGGTTGCAAGCCTGTGACCACATCTCCTCTGGTATCAAAGCGTTTCCTCTGATCCTGCCCTGCCTGCTTCATACATTCTGCTCCAGCAGTAACAAAATTGATGCAACAGCATCACAAAAATTGGTGCAGGACTCAACAAACTCCACGGGAAAGTTCCACCAACTCAGCAGGCCTTGAAATCACAGCAGAAATGAGTAAGTAACTTGGATTAATAAGCTTCTATAAACTCCTACATGCTTCACTTTTGCTTTTTCTGCCCTAAAACCAGAGGCCACAAAGTCTGCACTGGATGTCACAGACCTCTGGGGCTGCACAAAGAGTTTGAGTCCAGCTGTCTGCAGCTCTTAATTATGAAACAACATTCCTACTACGGGTCATTAGCAGTCTGCCTATCACCTGCACAGAAGGATGTCCCAAGCTCCAGGAGCAAAGGAAAATGGACAATAGCCAAGCTAATCCAAGAGGCAGAGGATTAGAAGATCTCTATCTCTGGCTCTGAGCGGGTCACCCCATTCCCTGATGTCATTTTTCTTTGTCCTCCTTATTTCAGGCCGGGACCTTTGACCTCACTAATCACATCAGGTCAAGTCATGAATTAACTGAGCCCTCAGCTCCAGCACCCTGTCCAGCTTGGATATCAACATCAACCACATAAATCAGCACCTCCTCTGCCTCTACCCGAACTACCTACAAGGTACAGCCTCCCAAGCCATCCCAAAGGACATTCATGCAGCACTCTGATCAATAAATCTGCAGATCTTAGGGCACCCTCTTGCCCCTGCCACTTTTCTTTCACTGCTCCAAAAGATTTCCTCCATTTCTAAAACCCAAAAAGTTTTCTGTGTTTAACTTTATCCTACAGTAGAAGAGCACATTTCCCTCCCTGATCAGTCACCAGTGGCCTCTGCTGGGCACCTCCGTTACTCCAGACAACAAATAGTAAAAAAAATCTTACACAAACACATAGAGCAGCTTGTGTTCTCCATTTCTGGTTCTACAAGGTCTGTTTTCCCTTTCTGGATCACATTTGGAAAAGCTACATCCCACCCATGGAAAACTGCAATACTCTGGAGAATTCAAGTTTCAGAAGCATCACCTCTGTCTGCAGCCACATCTTATAATGTGATTGACAAGGTCAAACTCCAGGAAAAAACCCACCCAAAGCAAAGACCTTAGCAAGTATGAAATGATAAAGGGGAAAAAAATATTTTAAAAACAGGTGGAATCCTCCTCACAGAAATCTTCAAACTAAAGGATCCCCAAGGAGGAACTTGTCATTTCAGCAGAAGCCATGTGATCTCTCCTCCAAACCAGGGTATCTCCAGCTTTACAAAGCTCCACCAAGAGCTTCACTCACCCCAGGGATCTTCAGCAATTCTGTGATGAGCAGGGGCAGCTTGAGGGCAGCCACGCTTCCAGTCACTCCCACCAGCACACGGAATGTCCCCTGGGCCACAGAGGAGCTGGTTCCTGCAGGAATGCCTGCTTCTGGCAGGGACATGGCCTCCATGCTCCAATCCCACTGCAAACAAAGACACTGGGCTGGCAGAGCCTCCAAGCACAGCTTCAAACCCCAGCACATTCCCAAGGGTGCGGATCTGGGACTCTCCAGAAAGGTGGGATGGCTCTGGGTCATCCCACAAATGTCACTCATCCCACAAGGATTTTCAAGGGCAGCTCAGTGCTTAATGACATTTTTCTCTGGGAAACAGACTCCTAAAACTTGAGCAGAGAGGCCATAAAAGCACCCTGGTAAAGTTCATGCCTCCCCAAAATTAAGATTACCACATGTTGAACACGATGCAGAATTCAGGACAGATAAATAAATCCATTTGGGATAAAATTTTACACCAAGTTCTGTAAAGGCGAACAACCCCCTGCAGAGTTGCCTTCCCTTTGCACTCTCTGGTGATTAATAAATGCACAGAGCTGTCTTAATAATTAAAAAGGTGGGGCCTCACTGCATGCAATCTTACCATGCTCCTAAATATTTACAGCAGCACTAGAAATTAATTCCTAGCAGCTTTAATTCAGGTCTGCTGCTTCCCCCTGGCTTCCCTATGCTGCTGCCACACTGATAAAACCCAGAAATTCACATTTTGGTGGGGAAACGGACACAAATACCCCAAATTTAATCAATCAATGATTAAGTAGCAACGAGTAAATTCAGTTCTTGAAAAATCACTGCATCCAGCAGAGTTTGTTCCATTTTAGTGAGGCCCTTGTTGTTCAAACTCAGCTGCTTGGAGTCACTTTGGGTGGAAAGAGGAAGATGGGCACAGGCTGCCCGGATTTTTGGGAGAAACTCGGAGGTTGGAGAGAGGAATTTCACAGGATCACAGCCTGGTTTGGCTTGGAAAGGAAACTAAAGGGACCAATCCCAACCCTCCCCCTAAAAGCCCAATTTCAGCTTTGCTGATTAGCAAGGGTAATTAAGAGGTGAGGAAATGTAGCAGGACATTGGCTGAGAGATATTAATGCTACCACCATGCTTTGCATATTCATTTATATCTAATTAAAATTAGATTATTATTATTATTTAGAAATAATTTAAATTATTATCGCCTTAAAGCATCCTCAGGATGTTTCCAAAACGTCCACAATTAATTCCGCCGTAGCATCCACAAATTAAAGTATTAAAAGGGAAATTTTTTTAAGTAGGAAACTTTCAAAATGCTTATAAAGTAATGATAAAAATGATAAAATTATAAAACCATTATAAAAATGGTAAAATAATGGTAAATGCGTTAAAACAACGGTAAAAAGGTGAAAATTTTAAAATGGTACGAATTTTAAAATAACGGCAAACCCAGAAAAATAGTGGTAAAATTTATAAGATAATGGCAAGGGATTATAGTAAAAGCTGTACGTGTAATAATATACGTAACATAACGAGAAAAAAGTGCTGGGCCGCGCTTTCCTCTTACCCAAACACAGCTGTGGGGAAGCAGCCACTAGAAAACAAGCAGCTCCCAGGCCCTGAGGGGGTAATTACATCGACTTTTAACGCGGCAGCGCTGCCGGAACCGGCTCCAAAATGCCGCACAGGAGCACCGAGAAGCCCCGGGGGCTCCCAGAAGGCACAAAAATCGCTCCGACACCGCTCGGGGCACGGCCGGGCGGCCGTGAGGGCCGGGAAGGCGTGAGGGAGCGGGGCCGCGACCGCACCGGAAACCGCGGGCGGTGCCGGGAGCCGGAGCACGGACAGCGCTGATTGGTGCACGCTGTCCCGCCCTCGGCGCCGATTGGTGTGCGCTGCTCCCGCCCTCGGCGCCGATTGGTGCAGCCGCCGGGAGGGAGGGGTGTCATGGCCGCCCATCAAGGCCCCGTCCCGGGTTCTGGCGGCAGTGCTGTCCCCTCGGGAGGGCTTTGTGCCCCGCCGTGTCCCACTGGTGTCCACGCTAGGGATCTCGCCAAGGTTAAGCGGTGGCTTCAGGCTGCTGGGGAAGCAGTCCTAACGGGGATTCTGTCTCAAGGTTTTGGAACGTAACAAAGGCCAGAAAAACTCGGTGTAGAGGGCGTGTGGGGCTCGAGTAGAGGGTCTGAAGGCCCCTCAAGTGGCAGGGGTGATAGCTGAGCCTAGGGAAGTGTTAGGGACCGGGGGTGAAACATTTCCTATGGGATTCAGGGCAGCCTCACAGAGCTGGCAGGTGAAAGCGGGTTAATGGACTGAGTATTTTTTGTCTGAGGCACAGACAGGATGAGGGGAATGGCTTCCCATGCCGGAGGCATGGTTAGGTGGGATATTGGGAAGGAATTGTGCCTTGGCACAGGGTGCCCAGAGATGCCTGACTGTCCCATGCCAGGCTGGACAGAGCTTGGAGCAGTCTGGGACAGTGGAAGGTGTCCCTGCTGGATGAGCAGTAAGGTCCCTTCCCACCCAAACCTTTCCATGATTATGAGGGCACGACAGATCCGGGGCAGCACGTGGTGCCAGCCCTTTGCAGATCCAGCAGCTCAAAAACAGCAGTTATTTTGGACATCCATCTGATATTGGCCACAAACAAGTACAAGAGGCAGAGTGCTCTGCTTGGCCAACTGCAGGACATGGAAGGTGACAGGGAGACCCCAGCAGAACCCCAGAACCAGAAACACCCCATCCCTCCCTCCCCGTGGGCTTCAGGAGCACCACGCTTTGATCACACACACATCAGCCCCACCTGGAGCAGGGACAGCTTACAAACAAACAACCAAGGTGAGAACGAGGGGCTGAGTTTCCCACCTGGGGGCAACGTTTCAGCGCTGAAACACTCAGGAGCTGGAACACTCAGGAGACACATCAGAGAGGAGGGTTAGGTGCTGAAGCAACGTCTGTTAGTTACAGCTCGTTACAGTTATTATTGATGCATCTTATTGTCAATGCAAGAGGTGAAGTCACTTAATCCATCATTTCTCAGACACGGATGACAGAGCACGTGGTTTGGCAGAGTAAGTTTTAGGCGAGCTAGAAATGGATTGCACAATATTTAAACCTGATTAAGTACATAATAGGCTTAGCAAAGGATTACTTTTCTCCTGACATTTTATACATAAATATATATACACACATACACAGAGACAGGCATTTTATCAGTAGCTGCATTTTAGTCTGGTCAAGAGACGACTGCCTATTGCAGAATGACTGTAGTGATACCCTTAAAAAGGAAACTAGACTTGGTGTGCTTTGCTGGAGAAGGTCCTTTTTGGGGTGATTCTCAGGGGTAGGGGTCACATCCAAGCATCACTGGAGGGGACAGATATGGGGCTGGGGGCTGGCATGGTCCTGGCTGGTGGCACACTGAGCTCCTTCCCTGTGCCAGGCAGGAGATACTGGAGCCAAGGGGCTGGCTTGGATTCTGTTTGGGCTGCTTTTCGAGGACTTGGAGAAAAATTTGGCTTATTTAAAGTGCATTTAGAGTTGAAAAGCATCTCGGAGAAGTAGCTCTCCCTACTCCTGCCCTGCAGCATCCATCCCATTTATGCTCCCACTCCTAACCTTTTCCAGGGTGTGCCAGCCACCTTCCCCAAAAGGTGTTGGTCTGAGCTCAGCTGCCTCCTGCTAGGGTGCAGGATCATTATTTAATGTCCAACATCCCCAGATTGGGCAGGGACTCGGGCCTGACAGGGATTTCTGCACCAGGAAAACAGACGACCACATCTCACCACGCTTTTTAGGAGCACAAGTGAGCAGGAGCCCTTCCCTCCAGCCTGGAGACTTCCTTAAAAGACTTAAATTAGCACAAACCTCCAAAGCTAACAGGGACAAGTCTTGGCCTGGCTATTTCCATGAGCAGGGAGACTGCTTGGATGTGCTGGGATACGGGGTGGCAAGATTTGACCCGCAGCCTTGCCCAAGCGTAGGTCCTCTGAGGAACGCTCTGTCGCTTTTACAGCTGCTTTTCAATACAGAAGCCTTTAAAAAAAACAGACTCAGGATGCAGAATCTGGAATGGGATGGTTGTATCCCGCAGGGAAAACCTGTCCTTGCTCCCCAACACACACATACACGCACACACACACACACTGGTCCTCCACGTCAAGTGTAAACTACTCACAACACCACATACTGAAAAAAGTTGTAGATCCTGAGCCAGGGTGTAGATTAGGAATCTCTTGGCTTCCAGCATATCAACAGCAGGATTGAGGGTTTCTTATATATTTTTTCCCTTTTTTTTTTTTTTTAATGCTAAATCAGACAGCCACCTGCTAGTTAAAAAGCTAAAGAAAAAAGGAGAATTCCCAGGATTGCTTGCCCTTGCTGAGACAGTGGCAAGTGGCTGGACACTACCAACTGAAAGAGAAAACTCACATATGTCAAAACCCCATGGTTCAGGAGTTGTTCCAAGAGGGAAGATGGGTGCTGGTTGCTGTTTTTCCCTTTTTGGGGGCATGGGGGGGCTTTTGGTTGATGAGGTTCTAACATACACCTATCACCACAGTAATTAAAAAACCACCACTGTACACTATTCCACAGGGAAAAAGAAGACACGTGAACGGACACTGACTACCATGCACAACAAGAGCCCTGCAGGTCAACTCACGGCCTCTTCAGAATGAAAAAGAAAGGAGAAAAGAAGAGCTCAAGACAATAAAAACAGGGAAAAAAAAAAAAGGAAAGAAAAAAATCCCAAAAGATCTCGTTACAAAGACGGGAAAAGAACCACCATTATGGTACACTCTGACTTTCTGAGACAGCTGCAGAAACTCGGCTCAGGCTTCCTCCTCCCTTTTCCCCCCCCAGCTCTTCCTCCCGAGGACAGAGTTGCTGCTGCTCACATCTCGTTGGAGTAGGTGTAGTTGGGGGTGGCCGAGTACTGCGTCTCGTGCTGCATCATGGCGCCCTGCGCCGCCCCCATGGCCGCATTCTGGGCCGCCTGCTGCACGTGGGGATTCTTCCAGGCCCCCGTGGTCCACTCCTCCTGAGCTTTGCTGAAGCTCCCGCCGCTGCCCCGGTAAAACTTGTGCACCTGCAGGGAAAATCCAGAGGGGCTGAGCGCCCATGGCCAGCGCGGAGCTCCCGTGGGCCCACCCAAAGCAATGTAGACCCCCTGTTTTAGCTGCCATACCATGGTGAGAGCAATGAAGGAGAAGACTGACATGGCTGTGAAGAGCACGGTGGGGATCAGCATCACCACAGCTGAGCCCACGTTGGTCCCGAAAAAGGAAATCGCTGCAATCCAGCCACTGCAAGGAGATGGAAACAACTGGTTCTCCCAAACTGCCAGCAGCCCTCCCAGCTCCTCAAACCATCTTCCCCAAGGAGAGAACAAGTATGGAAACTAAAACACCACAGTGACCACCCTTGGACCCAACACAGCAGCATTTTCCTTACCAGACCCCCCATCCAGGAATCCCCACTGCCTGGATAATGCTGATCACCAGCTGGGCCATGAAGGTGAAGAAGAAGGCCATGAAGCTGAAGGAACTGTCTGTCCTGCAAGAGAAGGCTCAGTCACTCCTGCACCTCCATCCCTGCTGCACTCCAAGGGAAGGGAGACACTCCTACGTTATCAGACCTGGCCGTGGTTTAGCAGGACGGTGATGAAAAGAGTAATTAAAGGCAAAGGAGAAACTACAAGAGGCTGGAGGTGGTCAAGGGACACCTGGGAAAGCCACAGGGCACCAGACCCTCCCTATGGCTCAGTCAGCTGGGCTTGAGGACATCTGTGTTGGGACACAGCTCTTGGCTCACACCACCCCAGGTGGGGAATAAATACACCCCTAACTCTCCAGATTTGGGAATTGGCCTCAGCACCATGGGTAATCCGTACAAACACCTCGAGGATTCGTGGAAAAATATAAAAGATGCCTCAGGGATAAGAGGGGAAGTGGCACCCCAGCTTCATCCTCACCACTACACAGAGGCACACAAAAGTGTCCTTACATCACCTCGTGGGAGGTTTGGCCCCCAGGAAATGCCAAATGCTCTGGTTTTGAAGGTTAGAAAGTAAAGCCAAAGGGCTGCACAGAAAAGGAGTTCCCCCAATTAGTCAGGCAATGCCCCAAGCTAAACACTGATGGTTTATGAAGGAAAACAAGGCAAAAAGAAGCCAGGCTCAGGTGCGACCACTTACTTGAAAGCTTTGTAAATAGGTCTAAACCAGCAGACATAGGAGCAGGGCGTAAAGAGAATGAGCCAGAGAATTGCCAGTCCAAAATTTACAGCTCCGCCGCCTCCAATGAGCCACGCGAGGCAGCCCACGAGATTTACCGCCAAGGTGATGCTGTTCACTGCAAACACACACACACAGAGCAGAGTAGCACGGATGCAAGGGTGGCACTGAGACACCAAGAACCCCGACCCCAGGGATGTGGCCTCCGATTCCTGCCCTACTGGGCTTCCCTTAAATTAAGCTGGGAGCACATTCCCAGGATGGCTGGGCCAAAGGGGGTCAGGCCTCAGCTGAGTGTAACAGGAGGAAAATCAATGTATCGCTCAGAGTTGTAATTCCCTAAGCAGTTCCAGGGCTCTGAAGACTGGCAGGAGTCACATCCTCCCGCTCCTATTGAGCCAGGACACATTTCCACTAACAGAAGGAAACTGGAGGAATTGTGGTGGAGTTTTTTGCTTGCTCCACATACGTCTCTGCTGAAGGAGCTTGTGCAGGAGCTCCCCGAGCACCACTGAGAGCCAAAATCCTGAACTCCTGACCCTGCCTTGCCAGTTCAGGGGGTGACACATTTCCCTCGCCCACCCCTGCTTGGGATCAGGCCACACAAGGGCTCCGACTATGAATCCCAGCTCAGCAGACACAGGACAAAGCAGAGAAGGCTCAGCTGCGTTCTGACGCCTCCGAGTTCGGAGAATGATTCATTATTTCGACGAGAACGAAAGCCCTCCCACCACCGCCTGCCTGAGAGCTGCAGCTGGCAAGGGAAGGAGCTCAGCTGCCCTAAAAGACACGAAGGGACCTTCCAGTCACTCTGTGCTGGGTGCCTGAGGGGCTGGTGGGGGGAAAATGACCCAGAGAGGAGCTCCAGAGGCAAAATCTAAGGGACAGTGACTGGCTCTGAGAGCTGGTGCTTGTGCTGAGGAGCAAGGACTGAGCTCTGTTACATTAAGAGGAAGAACCCTGGTTGGGATGGGGAGAGAATTGAACACCCCCAAGAGAGCTTCCCCGGGGAAGCACAGCTTTTTTTCCCTCCCATGACTTAAACGATGAAGTTACTCCAGGGTCACCTTCCTGACAGAAGCACCAGGAATGCCAGCCTGGTGCCATGCCAAAAGCAGGAACACACAACCTCTGTGGTGTTAGCTCAGCTCTTCCTAACCTGTCCCTAAAGCACAAGGCACTCCCTGGGCACTGATGCTTCCAAAGTTCACAGGAAATTCCTGATAAGGGGACTAAGTTCTTCTGAAAAGAAATGAAATGCTGGTGCCAGCTTGCCCTGAGCTGTGCACGTTTCCACCTATGTTGGGGTGTGACCTGTCGCTCTGGCTCTGTTCCCTGCCCAGGGTTGGTGAAGAAGAGAGATCCAGGATAGTTGGAAGAGCTAGAAGCTGGTGACAGCTCTGTTAGCACAGCACGGCACACAGAGGCATGCAAGAAGAACAGGCAAGCTCTGGGAAGCCTCAAGCTCCACGTTCTGAGGAGCAGGTACACCAGCCCTCCAGTCTGATCAGGACATCAGCATCACCACCAACGACCCTGGGATGCTGAGCCAGCTCCTCAGCTCCATCCCAGAGGCTGGAAGAGCTGGGATCCATGGGATGCTGCAGCCCATCTCTCATTCCTGAGTTTAAACAGGAGACCCCAAGGCCTGGAGAAGGAAAAAGGCTTCCCCTGACCTTGCCCTGCCCTTTCAGCTGGCAGCTCCCAGAGGAGCAGCCTTTGGAGAGGCAAACAAATCCCACTGGAGCCATTCCCACACAGCCACTCACGCATCCAGAGGTAGTAAAGCCGCTTGGCCATGGTCCGGTGCTGTGGCGGGATCTCCGCGTCGAAGTCCTGGTAGAAACATGGCTTCAGGGGGATGAATTTGGGCAGGGGAGGGAAGTTGTTCACCTTTTCTGCAAGGAAGAGTTTCACTGCTGTCAGGCCCTGCCCAGAGCTGAACAAAAACCAAGAGGCTTCCTAAAAACCCCTAGATTTTACAGAGGAGTTCAGGATTTCCCATGGAAACTTCCACCAGCCCACCCAAACGGGCCAAATTCAGCCCTCGCTGGCCACACAGATCCAGCAGCCATGGACCCCCACCACCCCACTAGTGACTAACGAGGTGACATGATGGCCAGTAAAGCCCACGATGATCTCCAGAGCCCCCTGTACCTGCCATGCCAGCACACGCTCAGCCTCTCTGCTCCTCAGGAAAAATACTTGGGAAAAACGTGGGAGTTTTAGCAAAGCTGGAGAAGAACGAGAGAAAAGGTTGATTGAAGTGGTCAGGGATGTCTGCAAAAGCCTTCACCTTCCCCCCGTTCCAAAACAACTCAAGGACAGCAGTTTGCTTCCCTTCTGTGACACTCTGGACTATCACACATCCAGGCTGGCACCTGGCTGGCAGTGTGATAAATCCTGGCTCCTCTAGCTCAGGCTTATGTACCAGTTAAGGCAGAAGATTACGAGAGGATCCAGTAATGTCGAGCCTCCCACTCCCAACTGACCTACATCCAGGAGAGGGCCAGGTAGGGCAGCAGGGAAAGGAGGTGGCTGTGGGCAGTTTGAAATCCTCAAGCTCCTGGCCTGGCCCCAAAATAATTCGTTAAAAAATCGTATTATTGCTGGTTTTGCTGAACTCCAGTACAGGCGCGACTACCTGGCTGCCTTGTAGCTGCCATCTCTGCAAGACCAAGCCAAAAACAAGGCCAAAAAGGGAGCAGGGAAATCAGAGCAGAGAAATCAGCTGGAAAAAAAAAAGCAGTGGCCATTGTCACTAATGAGTCACTGGAGTGCCTGGCTTAACAATTGCTCATGTCATTTGGCACCTCATTCCAGAGCAGGCAGGTGGGAAAGCAGGGAGCTCCGCATCCCAGGACCATCCTGGACCATTCCATGCTCAGCTCTGTGCCAGAATGAAAATTACGGCGAATTAAAGCAAAAAATGAAGACCTGAGGTTTTAAAGAGAAGCGTGAAGATGGCGTATCCCCACCTGCCTGCAGGTTTTGCCCTTTCCCAGCTATGCAGGCAGAGCCAACACATTTCCCAGGACACGGGGGCACGGCAGTTGGTGCTCCCGGGAGGATTTGTGGGGGGCTCTCTCTAGGGATCTTTTCGCACCCTCCAGCACCGAAGAACCAGCGAACCCGCAGGGCTGGCCGTCTCCCGATATCCGCCGGCAGCCCCCGGATGCTTCCATCCCGCCAGGGCTATAAATACGAGCTCCTCGGGCGCGGTGACGTCCGCCCGGCCGCCCCTACCCACGTGTGCCGGGAGCGGGGACACCCGGCCGGGCACCCTCCGAACCCGTACCTGCGGCACCGTGGGGCGCAAGCACCGGGATATCTATACGTTCGGGTGGGGTCTTTGGGCAAAATTAGGAACACGGTGCAGGCGTTGGAATGCGGTGGGGTGGATGGGAGAAGGAGCGGGGATCACGTAGGTGATGGCACCGAGAAGAAACCACTCTGGTGCGCGGGGTGGGTTTGGGGAGGGCAGGAGGGATCGGCCCCTCCGTGGATCGCTGCCCGTGCGTTTCCACGCGTGAAGGGCTGCGTGCCCCACGCATCCCCACCTCAAAGCCGGCGCAGCCTCCTGGCAGCGGCCTGGATCGGGGAGAAGGCCGGCCCTATCCCCGCTCGGTCCCCGGTGCACCCACGCGTGTGCAGGGTCACCGCGGCTGCCCGCACGCCGNGGGGGTTTTATAGGGCTGGGAGTGTTCTGTGGGGCTTCAGGGGCTTTACAGGAATGGGGGCCCCATGGGGCTTGGGGGGGCTTTATAGGGCTGGGGGCTCCATGGGTCTGGGAGGGCTCTATAGGGCTGGGGCCACCATGAGGCTGGGAGTGTTCTATAGGGCCGGGAGTGCTCCATGGGGCTTGGGGGGCTTTACAGGAATGGGAGTTCTATAGGGCTGGGAGTGCTCCATGGGGCTGGGAGTGCTTTGGGGGGCTCTATAGGGCAGGGGGTTCTGTGGGGCAGGGATACAGTGACCCCTCCCCAGGGCATGGCAAGCACTGTGTGGGTAGAAGACCACCCTGGGTAGGCAGCCCCAGCAGGGCACACAGGCTCCCTGTGTCCCAGAGGCAATGGGAAACCAGCAGGTCCCACCACCAACAGGGCCCGGTTTGGGGTACTCCATGTGCATGCCCTGATTGCTTCATTCTGGGAGCAGTAATTAATTACTGGCTTGCATGAAGGGCAGAGGATATGCTGATTGTTTTTGCCAGCGATGCCAAGGTTGGGATGTAGAGGTCAGGGAAAGGGACTGGACTGATTCACAGACAGGACAGGGTTCTAAAGCTCCTAAAAGTGATAAAAATCCCAAATCAGCCTGAAAGCTCCATAGGCTTGTGTCCCTTGTTCTCAGCATCATCACAGAGTTCTGTGCACAGCACTTGGACTTTGGTGCTTGTGAGAATATCAGTGAAGTGTTGTGAAAATTACTTTTTTTGACAACTAAACCATCCTCCCTTCCCAGGGTCCAGCCTCGAGGGTCATGGAGAGGCAGCAAGGACAACATCCCACCTCACATCCCACAGGAAGGTGAGAAGAGCTGGGCAAGGAAACAGCAAAATCTCTTTACACCAGTGAGCCCTGGTGGCCAAACCCCTCCAGCAGGTGAACAGCGTTGCTGTGGGGATGCAAGGAAAACTGGCAGGAACAGAGAAAATTCCTGCTTCACAGATGGTAAAATAGAAGAAAGCAGGGAAACCAGCGTGCCACAGATGACCCCATAGCAGGGGGCCCAGCTGCCCACTCTGACCCCTCTCTGGGTCTTGGACCCTAAGCTGTTCCCCACAGAGATCAGGGACCCCTGTACATCCAGCTCCATGCCCTGCCCAGCAGCAGGGAAGGAAAGGGGGGATTCCCACTCCTGCTAAGCACTGGGGATGCTCAGCGCCTTGGAGAGCTGCTCTGGCTCTGCCTGTGGGCACTGAGCACGCTGGAGGTTTGGGGATGATTTCTTGTCCCTTATTTCTTATCCAGTTTTCTGTCACTTAAATTTCCTCCCCACCTGCATCTCTGCTGCCTCAGCACTTTCCCATCCCACTGATGCTTTGGGAATGGTCACCTGCAGAGCTGATCCTTGCCCTTGGCACCACCACATTCCTGTGTGCCTGCAGGTTTTCCAGTCAGGGATATTCAAACGGATGTGTGCTCCCCTCCTTCACAGGGAATGCCTGGGAATAACAGAGGGAAGAGCCTTCCTGCCCATCCCACACCTCCTAAGCAGGGCAGGCTGGGGAGGATGGGCAGGTCCAAAGAAAGGGCTGGATCAAACAGCAAATTCCCTGCAAGCAAACAGGTTCAAAACCAAGGAAATCAATTCACAGGTCCAGCTTAGGGTCAGTCTGTAGGTTGGAGTCCAGACCAGCTGCCGCTGACCCAGAAACCAGTCCTGATGTAGCTGAGACTAGGACTGAGACCCCTGGGTTGAGCTTAAAAAGAGCTCCTGGGCCCCATGCAGGGGGTGGGTTGGGGTCCCAGGTGGGGTTGGTGAGGAACATCCAGGTTTACTAATGCCTCCAGGGTCCTCACAACAGCCTTCTGCTTATCATGCTGGAGCTCTGCAAAGGGATTTGTCTTATGAGAGGGATTTTTCCCTTTTCTTTTACTGTCGGGCTATTCAAAATGAGGATTATCTGGGGCTCTGTAATTTTCTGCTTACAGTAGGGATAAGAACTCAGCAGAGAGCTGGTGCCACCCTAGGATGCTCTGAGGGTTCCTCTGGCATCTTGACACAGCCCCTGCTCCCTGGGCTGCATCCTCAGGGCACTGCTCCTGGTTAACAGCAGCTCCAGGACCCTGGCTGGGATGAGGGCAGGGGATCCTGGGGGTCCCTCTGCACCCCTTTTGCCAGGGTTACAATCAGCCCTGGCATCAGCCTGCTGCCGAGTGCAACGTGATGAGAGGCTGAGACCTGAGCCGCCCGATGTGACGCAGAGATGGTGACGGCACCGAGACTTTCCTTGTATCGGATGCTCCCACTTTCCATCCCCTTCCCGAGCAGGGCCACCTTGGGTGAAAGAAAATATGGAGAGGGCAGGTGGAGGACAGGGGCTCGGGTTACTGTTCCTCTCCAGCTGCCCTGATCTCTGCTAGGAATATGGTTCTGAGGTTTTTTCCCCAGCTTTTCTGTGCTGTGTTCAGCAGCCCTCTCCATTCTTGCCACCACCAGCTCTCTTCTTGGCTTCTCTCCCAAATAGCTCTTCCAAGCTCACACCTCCTGTGGGGTTGGGACCAAGCAAGAGGGTCCCACAGGGATCTGGAACTCCTCTGGCACGGCGTTGGGATGGCACTGGAATGCTCAGAGGGAATGAATGGGAAAAGGGAGGAAGAGACCTGGACTCCCTGGGTCCCACCGTAACCAGAGTGGCTGCTCAGGAAGGACAGACAGACAACACTCAGTGTGTAATTCCTTTTCTCTTATTTTTGCACCATTCCTGCCTTTCCCATTTGCTTCTCCGTTTTAAAGGAGTCCCCCATTGTCTTTTCCAGCTTTTGTTTCCCTGATCCCCCATGGCTGGAACTGTCTGTGCCTTTGTCCCCCTATCCCTGCTTTTCCTCTCCATCCCGCTGAGCTCATTTCAGCTATTCCTTGGCTTGGAGTAACCCATCCACTCTGTTGTCCTCCAACAAATAAGCTGACAGGCTAATGAATAGTTTCAGATGGTAATTAGCAACGGAGTTGCTAATAATGAATTTCATTTACATTTTAAGTGCTGCAGAGGGAAAATAAGCCCCTGACATTAATGCCCCCTCCTGCTCCCAGCACAGCCTTGTCCTTGGGGGGAAGGCACCCTCTGGAAGCCTTTCTGTGATTGCACCTCTCCTGCCTCCATTTTGGAGGCTGTGATAAGCAGAGTTCATTAAGCAGCAATTAGAGACGGGAGGGGGGGAGAAGCTGCTGCTGCTTCCGTCGTCCTATGGTGGGGAAGCGCCACAACACCATGGAAAATGGGCCACGGGAGGCAGGAGCTGGTTCTGGGCCAGGCAAGAAGGGCTGGATGGTTCAGCCAGCACCAGGGATTCACGTGGTTTGCCCAGAGTCCTGGAGCTGTCAGCCCTCTGTGTCCATGTAACCCTTCCAGGATACCTGGATAACGACCCCGAAGGATTTCTCAGTCACTAAAATCCTTCCTGATTATTTCCCCAGGGCTTTAGCACATTTTGAAGGCAGGAATTTCCCTGAGGGGTTTAATCCATCCCTGCCTGCTTGAGGAAGGAGCCAAGTGCCTTCTGCAAGGATTCTATGAAGCGTTGTCAAATGGCAAGATGGAGAAATGTCATTGTTTTGTCTCGTAGCAGTGAGGAATCCATGGTGGGAGCACAGGGAATAGGTTTGCTCACTTCTGCAGAGCACCAGAAGGGACTTGGGAATGCTCAAAGCCTGGATCTGCTGCTGGGGGTGAGCCTGGGAGCCTTGCCTGCCCTGCCTCAGTTTACCTCTCAGTCCCCAAGGAGCCTCAGGGGAGGGTTAGATTGATTTGGAAGCCATGCTCTGCACATCCAGGGGTTTTCCAGCACACTGCTTGTGGCTGGAGGATCCCATCCCACTGCCCACAGACCCACACAGACCCCAGCCCAGTGGTTGGATCAGTCCCATATCCACCCCCTTTAGGCAGTGGTTCCCACAGAAAGCTGCTTTGGGGACCACAGGGATATGGGGTCCTCCCTGGATAGGTGACAGCCACGTCCTGCCTTCACCTCCACGGACATGGGACCGATTTATTTAATTTATCTATTTTTTTTTTCAAGCCCTGCTAAGAGTGAAACCAATCCAGGGGCCTCCCAGAGGCCGATAAGATTTGACTGCAAGTCAATACTCCCATGCCTTTCCACTGTGCAATGATCCCCCGGGCAGCGGGGCGGGAGGGGACAGGCAGGTGACAGGGGCGGGCAGAGGGCCAGCCTGGGGCAGGGACATCGCCTCTGCTCCGGGAAGGGATTGGGGGCAGGAAGGGGACATCTCCTGGCCTGCCACAGGGATTTTCTGGGATTTGTTGCCAGTACATGTAATGGTGAGCCCACAGTGGGCAGCTCCACGTTGGGGATGTGGAGAAGAATGAGGGACAGGGACTGGGAGAGAAGCGGGGAGAGGGAGGGATGGGGAAGGAGGAGGAGAGGGGGGGAGAGGGAGAGAAATTGCCCGTGAAAACCGGCTCTGCCACGGCATCTGCTCCTCGGAGCTTTGGGAATTGAGAGGTTTTCCTGCCGGCAGAGGATGCGGGGTGCTGGGGGGAGCAGAGCCCTGGCACACTCGATGTACGCCCGCCTGCGATGCCATCTGCCAAGCTTTCTCCGGGCTGCGGGTCCCAGTGGCTTCTCTCATGGCTAATAAGAGTCGAGCTCAGCCTCCAAAGTACTTCCCGGAGTACCTGCTGCATCTTTGTGCCATCACTTGACACGGCGTGTCTGGGATTCCGCATCCCTCCGGGAACGCTGCAGGGCAGGCGGGCAGGGTGACATTTGCAGTTAGCAGTGGGTGTCCCTGAGAGGAGCTAGCGCGAGAGAAGGGACCAGGTTCTCTTTAAGGGGGCAGGACTTTGGGAACATTATGAAGGCAAGGGTGAGCTTCTCCCTCTGCCTTCCACCCTCCCCTCCTTCCCTTCCCTGTTCCAGGACCTGGGTTCCCTGCCCTCCCCTTTGCTTGGCAGGGATGAAGGCAGGAGCTGGGTGCTGGGATGGGCGGCTGAACAGGGGAGGAGGAGGAGGGGAGGAAGGGGAGGGAGAGGGGGAGGATCTGCTAATTACACAGAACAGCTCTGGGGGCTGCTGAAGTCCAGAATGAAGCAAAGAGCAGCAGAAGCGAGTGCTGCAGCGGGAGCGGAGGAGCCCAAGCATCACCGAGAGCTGGAGCCGGCTGTTATCCCTGCTGGGAGCACCCAGGAGATCCTGCAGCCCTGTCTCCCACAGAAGACAGCCTCTGGAACTGCCCCCGAGCCCACTGCCAGCCCACGGAGAGCCGAGGGGAAGGGGCTGGTGGCTGCAGAGCGCAGGGCTGGGCTGGAGGGCAGCGAGGTCAGCCCGGCTATGGTCACGGCGGGTTAAGAACCCGTGTGGATCCACCGGGGAGAGGTGAAGGATGGCTGCTGAAGGAGGGCGAGCCAAGCCCGTTGGCCAGTCCAGGATGGAGAACTTCCGAAAGGTGAGGACCTCGGAGGAGGAGATGCCATTGCCCTTCCCAGACCTGCCCCCGGATGTGGTGGAGATGAAAGTGAAGGAGGGCAGCAAGATCAGGAACCTGATGAACTTTGCCATGGCCCAGATGGAGCTGAAGGGCAGGCGGCAGATTGTGTTCAGCGGCTGCGGCAGGGCAGTCACCAAGACCATCACCTGCGTGGAGATCATGAAGCGCAAGCTGGGCGGGCTCCACCAGGTCACCAAGGTACGCTACAAAACCCTGCTGGAGGTCTGGGAGAACCAAGAGCCACCGCCCGACGGCCCTGCACAGAACCTGACTGTCCACAAGAACGTGCCCTCCATCTGCATCCTGCTCTCCCGGGACCCCCTGGATCCCAACCAGGTGGGATACCAGCCCCCGGAGCCCCGGCATGAGGCGGCAGAAGACACAGCGGGCTCCTCCAGCAAGGGGCTGAAGCGGCCGCTGCCACCTCCCTGCGAGGAGCTGCTGCCCAAGAAGCTGCAGGTACAGGTGTCTGACATCCCCAGGGGCTCGGGGACCACTGCTGGCCAGCTGGACCACTGACCCCAGTGCCTGGTATCGAGGCAGGAATAGCCACTCATTTCGGGGTCACTGGTGGGCTGCAGGCTCCCCCTGACCTGTCCTCACTTGCTGCTCCTTGACCCCTGTGGATGGGGATCCCCAGATTTGGCGTGAGGGTTAAACAGTTAAACCCACCATGTCTTGGTTATGGATTGAAGCAGGTGAGGATGTGGGGAGGGGGAGATGGTGACCTCTAATTCAGCCACCCAGGGACACTGTGACCACCAGCCACATCCTGCAGCGACTGCCACGGAGCCAGAGCAGCCGAGGGGTGCCCGGACCACCACCCAATACAACACCTCATCCCTCAGGAGAGACAGGGTGGCCCCAAGCTTGTTGGAATAAAACCTTCATTATCAAACCTGCTGCTGAGGAGCTGTCAGAGTTATTAATGCCGGGCTCAGCATCCTGTGGGGCCGTGATTCATCCCAAAAAACCACCCAAACAAGCACGGGGGCTGCTCCCTCCCTGCACCCACCGAGCCAAGCACTGCACTGTGCTGCCTGCCTGTGGGGCAGCACAAGGAAATGAAACAACCCGCATTGGATACTCTGCTCTGGAGTCAGAGAGATTTATTTAATCCCCACGGTGTGGGGAGCTGGGGGGCAAGGAAAGGGTCGGGCAGGGGGTTTTTGTGACTGGATGCAATGCCCAGCACAGGACGAGGAGGTTTTGGGGTCATGCCTCGGCTGCAGAGTGCAGCAGGGAGCAAAATCCCTGTTACTTACAGGGGGTAAAGAGAAATGAATGGAAAATTAAAGCTCTTTAGAAATAGTTGAGATACATCTATAGGAAAACGGGGGGATCATCTTGGCTGCTGTATGGCAGGGATCAGCCCAGCGAAGGCTGCTGCCAACTCAGGACAAGGGGATCCCAGCCAAACTCTGCCCCTTGGAAGGACAGGACTGGGGTCTCCTGTGCTGGCACAGCAGCACCTGGCAAAGCCCCAGGGGGACAGGGGACATTTGGGGGATGGGTTTTGGAATACCAAGCCCTGATCCACCTGGTTCCCAGCACACAGGGGCACTGCGGGATGAATTAATCGGTATGAAGGAGCCAATCCTTCCCAAAATCCACGTGAGGGATTCTCTGGCTGCAGCTGCCTTATCTCCCTGACTCACTCCCACTCTGCAGGGACACTCAGCATTCCCTCTTTGTCAAGGGCTGGCTTGGCTGGGAGCAGGAATGAAAGGAGAGGAGGAGGAGGAAGAAGCAGGGTCTGTTTTGTGAGGCAGTGACCTTGTTATCTCCCGCAGCAGGCAGCTGCTCCTCGGGCCAGAGGCTTGTGCTTATCTGCCCTGCTGCAGATTGATTCCCTTCAATTGAACATTAATTTCCAACTGTTTTATTTTTGTTAATGATCTTTTTTCTTTTTTTTTTTTTTTTTTGTGGGTTTGGGGCTGGGAAAGCTTTGGGCTCTGTCCCGTCCAGCTTTTCCCAGCTTCTCCCTCCAGTGCAGACCCCATTCAGGATCAACCTTCCACCCCACACGGGAGCAGTGTGTACAGGCACCTACCCCAAATGCATTAAAAATCACTAATAAAATGAATTAATAAAGCTGTAATTAATAAATCCCTAGGTAACACTCTGATCAGAGCCTGAAGCCTGTAGGAGCCACGCAGTTGAACACTAACAGCCCTTCACCTCCACTGCTACCACTCACATTTCTCTGAGCAAGGAATAAAAATCACTCATTTCTCCATAATTTGTTAATTTGCAAGATCTTTCTAATTGATTTCATAGGCAGGTAGTTTCCAACCACGGAGGCAGCACTGGGGATTTTACCCTCCTTCCTTTGCTGGTTTTGGACTGATTTTACCCTCTTTGCTTTGCTGGCTGTGGACTGATGGCTTCCAACATGAGAAAATAATAAAAAATGACTGTAACAAACAAACAAACAAATAAAAACACCAAAAAACCTCCAAAAAACAAAAGAAACAAAAACAACAAAAAAAACCTCCACAAAAAACAAACCAAACCAGAAAAGTATCCAAAACAGGATGATGATACCAGGGGACAGGCGAGCAGATCAATCACGATGGTTTTGTGCAGCACTGCTGAGGCGCAGCCCCAGGGATGAGTTTTGGGGCGATTCCGTGCCCGGGTCGGTGCGATGGTGGCTGAGGGCAGCAGCCCACGGTGTGGGCACAGGGACACTTACAGAGAACTGGGGAGCTGGCGGCAGCTGAGCCGCTCTGAGCCCACTGCTCTCACAGGGACCGAGTGGGGCGGGCGTCCATTCACAGGGACGGGGAGGCTGCACTGGGGCAGCGCGGGCTCGGCTAACTGGGGGCAGCGGCAGCAGCCCGAACCGCTCCAAAGCGGGCCCAAACACTCCCGAGGAGCCGCTCGGTGAAATGAGGGACGCCCCCCCTCCTCTCCCCTCACGCACAAAATGGCGGCCAGCCCC
>VXBS01010225.1:983856-995451 GCA_013400255.1 Sitta europaea
AGGCAGCCGCGGGCGCGGCGGAGCTTTCCCCGCGCCCCCCGCCAAGGTGACTTTAATGGAGGGCGGCGGTGACCTCCGGAGCGCCGGCCACCCCCGGGGCCGCTCCAGCCCTCACCGCAGTTAGTTTTATTTATAATATTAACACCCCAGTTAATCTTATTTATGATATTAACACCTTATTAACACCCCAGTTAATAGGGACAGGAGGAGGACCAGCCTCAGGCAGCGCGGTGTGATGGCGGTCAGGGTGGCAGGGCTGGAGACTGCAGAGAATACGCTGCCTGTGCATCGCAATTAATACCTAATTAACTTCTGCATTGCAATTAATACCTAATTAACAGACGGTAATAGTGCGCGGAGAGTCGCGTGTGCCTCTGCTGCGGCACTGTGAGTTAGCTGCCTTAGGGAGCCTGTCCCCGCATCTTTTCATATAATAAGCACAGGATTTCTTAGGTGCTGCCTCGCACCCTTGGTCTTTTGTTATTTTAAATCCCCTCAAAGTCGTTGCTCGCTGTTCCTTTGAGCTGCTGAAGGCCGGCTGCTCGTAGGCCTCATTTCCTATGGGCTCTGTGTTCTTTTCCGAGATCTTGTGTTACAAACACCTCGCTTTATGCTGCTGCGACCCCATCACAGGGGGGTTCTGTGGCTGCAAAACCTTCCCTGGGCTCTTCGTCCTGAGATTTTCAGCAAATTAATGGTTTTTCTTCATGTGTGTTTTTCTCCTGTGCTCATTACCACAGAAAACCGACCAGTTCTGGCCCTTATGGAGAAGCTTTAACTTGGTTTGGGGGCATATTAGGTGATTTTAGGCTTCCCAGGCTCTTAATGCCTGTTGAGTTCTCTTTAAAGTAAATGTCTTTGCCCTTTGGTTCTTGCTTGAGTTGGGAGTCTCTGCCTGGGTAGGTTGGAGTGTCACACACACGTCATGTGTGTGACAGTGACCTTGATGGACCCCACTGGGCAGAGGGACAGGCTGCAGACACAGATAAAAACATTATTTTTTGAAAAGAAACAGCAGCAGCAATTGGGAAACACACCCCCTGGAGATCCAGGGTTTTCATTCTTATGGTCTGTATTTGCCTCCTGGATCCAGGGAATGGTTTTGTTGAGGAAAGGCTTTAGATTTTGACTTAAAGATGGTATTTAAGCACTTCAAGTTAGGCTTCTCTCCAGCTCAGATTTGCTGTTTCTCTGTAGCATTTTTTTTTTTTTCTGAGGAAAAATGAGGATCCTCCTTCAACCAGCTAAAAGCTGAAGGGTTTTCAGCAGTGTCCTGGAAGCAGGAGCATTTACAGAGCCCTGCTCTTGCCCTGAGCTCAGCTGTGCAGGTGATTTGTTGCAGAAAGCAGGGCCAAAAACGTTGGAGCTGGGGAAAGGACGGGGAATTTCCCTATGGAAGCCAAAAGAGCATTTTAATTCTGTCTTGGCCTGTTGCTTACTTTTCCATAGCTAAAGTAAATAAAGCTATTTTCATGCTTCCATTGCACAAACCAGCTCTGCAGCTGAAATGTTGGACGAGGTTGAATTTGCTTAAAAAAGCAAATTGCCTGCTAATTGGGCTGTCAGTAATGAGACCAGAAAGAGGTATATCAGCAAAAATACAACCCAGTTCTGTTGTTTGTTTTGTTTTGGGTTTTTTTGTTTGTTTCTTTTTTCTTTTAAATAAAACCCTGAAGTTGATTACTGTGAGTGGTTCATGCTGGGTTAAGAAAGAAAAAGTCAGGAGCTAAATCTGACTTCTGTGAAGCAGAGCTTTGAGCTCCAAGGTCGTATCTGGTGTGACCTCTCTGCAAATATTGGTGGAGTGAGATTGGCAGTGGGGAAAGGAAGCACCAGGCTTGTGGTCCTTTGGTTTAGCTTCCTTGGAAAACTGTTCCAGCCTTTGTGGAGTGAAAAAAAGACAAGTTCATCCAAAAAACCAGCAATTTGTGGTAGTGCTGAGTGAAGAAATGAATTAATGATCATACCAGACTAATTTGTGCATTAGCATGCAATCTACTTTTATGATTAGTCATCAAATATTAATGCAATTGCAGCCTTGAGATCCAGGAGTTTTCTCTTGGGTAGACAGAGAGTGTTAATTTTTTTTCCTCTCTCAACCCTTCTGTTGGAAGGAATATCTCTCATCCCTTTGCTTTTGAGAGCCTCTGTAGGAATTGCATGGAATTTTGTTGGTGAAGGATGTGCATGTTAAAGCTTCTCAGTCTCATCTGGCTGTGGGAAGAGGGAGAATTCCTGTATTTTACGGAAAAAGGAAGGTCTGGATACCTCTTAAGGACTGGTATCCAGAGTTGGGTTTTGTGTGTCTTTCACCAATGCTCTGAGAACACTTTGCAAGTCTGTATGGAAAAGAAAAGTATAGATGCTTTGCCACAACATAAACCATAATATTTAATAAGTTACATCCACCCAGGGCTCATCCAGGACTGTCCCAGAGCAACTCTGACAAGGGAAATCCATATTTTATGGCTTCTGGCCTCTTGGTCAGGACTAAAGTAGTGTTATCTTCCTTTTGCTCCAAGTTTGTTGTTTTTTTTCTGGCCTCAGCTGTGCTTCCTGCCCGCTGCTACTCTCACGGGTCACAAGAGTCAGATGAAGAATTCGATGCTCGCTGGGTGACGTATTTCAACAAGCCAGATATCGATGCCTGGGAGCTCAGGAAAGGTACGTGGGAGAGCAGGCAACAGAAGTAAACAGAACTTTTGTGACCAGAAATAACAACTTTAGTTGGCATTTTGTGGACTCCCCAGCACTGGAAGTGTCCAAGGCCAGGCTGGACAGGACTTGGAGTAACTTGGTCTAGTGGAAGGTGTCCCTGCCCGTGACAGAATGGTGGAATAGGTGATCTTTGAGATCCCTTCCAACCCAAACCATTCTACAATTCCATGATTTTAACACCTGAATGGCAGGGAGGATAACGTTTCCTCCAAGGGAAGTGTGAGCTCTACTATGCTCATTTTTCTTTGGACTTTGGCTAATGTCTTGGCAATAATTTCCTTGCAGATGAAAAAAACTCCTTTTTTTTTTTTTTTTTGGTCTGGGTATCTCCAGTTTTTTGCTGTGGAGGTTTATTTAAACTCCCCCACTTAGGCCTTAAAAATGCATACGCAGATAACTGCAGCCAGAGCAGCACCTGGCTGACGAGGTGCTGGGTTTTTCTGTCGGAGAGCAAGGGAGTAGCCAGCAAGGGGTTCCTTTTGAGAGTGTGCCAGCCTGATTCCAAGCTCCTCTTGGTGTCTCCTTGTCTCCACAGGCATAAACACACTGGTGGGTTACGACCTGGTACCAGAGCCCAAAATCATCGACGCGGCTCTGCGGGCCTGCAGACGGTTAAACGACTTTGCCAGCGCTGTCCGCATCCTAGAAGTTGTCAAGGTGGGTGGAACTGCTCTCTTCCCATTGCTAGAGAGTTTTCCCTGGCCTTTTTCCTGCTGCACAGGGAAACCACGCTTTCCTGCTGCCAGAATTATTGGCTCCATGATGAGTGTGAAGTTTCCTGGCTTTTTGAGGGACTGAGAACTCAGGAAGCTCTCTTGGAGAACACCTGAAACCAGCTCCTTGAAACCTGAAGCCAGGATTTTTATTTCAGCCCTAGAGGCTAGGAGCTCTGTGGGGGCTGAGGTGGGAGGCTTTGGAGATGTGTGTGTTAACTCCATTCTTTGTTTTTTGGGGTTTTTTTTTCAGGACAAGGCTGGACCCCACAAGGAAATCTATCCTTACGTTATCCAGGAGCTTAGACCAACTTTGAGTGAACTTGGAATCTCCACTCCAGAGGAACTGGGCCTGGACAAAGCATAAACCTTGTTGGTACGGTTTGGTGTTGCTTCCCAGACTCTTGGTGTGGGACTCCTGTACCCCAAACCCTTGGGAAAGGCAGCATAGGCAGGACCTAATGTGCTCTAATCCCAGACTAAAGTAAAGCCCTAAATAAAAATCCACCTGGAAGTGAAGCCTCTTAACTCAGTTTCCTCAGGAGATGACCAGTGTCATATTCTTTTTATAAATATTATGCTTAGACTGTAGACACTGTGTGTCAGACTGCTGCAAATAGTGCTTGATTCTGGATCTTTCAAGTGCTTCTCCTCCTCCTTGCCCTGGAATACAGTGTCTTGGTGCCAGGGCTCCTGAGTCAGCTGTGCTGGGAATACAGTTCCTGCATTCTTGAGCTGAGAATGGTTAAATGAGGCTTTGAAGGTAAAAGGGACGGAAATAACTCGTTTGCAACCACCTGGAAAATTGGTGGAGATTCTAGGCTGCTTCTTTAATGGCTTTTTTTTTTCCCCTGTTCTTCTTCTATTCCAGGCGCATTACTCAAGCACTGAATTACTGATGCTATCTGATTGTACACGGTCACCTGCAGAGACAAACTTCAAATCTTACCTGAAAAAACTTCTTCCTTTATTGAGTCACAATGGAAGTGCTGTGGAGTTGGGCCTAATAAAGGAAAAACTGGTTTGACTGATGTGGTACCAGCGCTTTGTGTGGTTATTTCCTGTTGTTTTTGTAGGGAAAAAGAAGGAACAAACCACAAACGTGCTCTTGGGAGCTTCTAAATTGTTACTTATTCTGCAAAGCCTGTGTCCAGAGCCTTCCCAAGCACCCGGCTCTGGGAGGGGGGAGGAGAAGGAGCTGTTTGGAGAGCATGGTTCCTGTGTGCAGAGCTTTGGGGAGGAGGCATTTCCCTGGGATGATGTCCAAAGCCTGGGATGTGGGTCAGAGGCTCCTGTTGTGCTCCTGTTTGTTTCCTCACCGGGAAGGGGATCCGTTCTGGGGTAGATGCTGTCCCTGTTCTCCACTCGGCTCTGGCCCAGGCGAGGGTTTGGGAAAGGAAAAAAAACGAACTGAAGTGGGGGGGGAGGAGAAGGGAACAGAATCTTAATTCTGTTGTTGTTTTCCTCCTAGAAGAGGGGAATTTTCTGGGAAAACAGGTCTTTGATTCTGCACAGTGGGCTCAGGGCAAGAGCCGTGCGGGGCAGGATTCCCCGCTCTCCCGATCCCGCTCTACCGATCCCGCTCTCCCATCCCGCTCTCCCNGGAGAGTTAATCTTTCAGAGGTGCAGACATGGAGGCACAGTACTGCATACAGTATATAAATATATAGATACACAAATATATAATAAATATATAAATACAGAAATATAAATATAAAATGTAGCTATATAAATAAATAGATATAAATATACAAATATATAAATACAGAAATATATAAGTACATAAATACATAAATATATAAATGAATACATAAATACATAAATATAAAAATATATATCAGGTCTCTCAGTACAGCATCCTCTGGCTAGGAAGGGAAGGGTTCTGGCCCATNCTCCCGATCCCGCTCTACCGATCCCGCTCTCCCATCCCGCTCTCCCGGTCCCGCTGTCCCGTCCTACCGCGCATGCGCAGCAGAGGGGCGCGCCCTTTCCCCGCCTCCTATTGGCTGAGCCCCTCCAGCCCCGCGCTGCCATTGGCGGGCGGGCCNTAGCTATATAAATAAATAGATATAAATATACAAATATATAAATACAGAAATATATAAGTACATAAATACATAAATATATAAATGAATACATAAATACATAAATATAAAAATATATATCAGGTCTCTCAGTACAGCATCCTCTGGCTAGGAAGGGAAGGGTTCTGGCCCATCCAGAGGGATCTGTTGGGTCACTGCCTGCCTGGTTTTTCCCACCACAAAGCTCTGTCCTGCTAATTCCATCTTAAGGCACTGAGGCTAATCCTGGCTGTGCTCTCCAATCACCAAGTCCTCAGAATTGTTCCTTTAATTCCATGTCCCTTCTGTGCCAACTGTCTCTGATTTTCCCTCATTTTCCTCGTTATTTCTTGTGTTTGGGGAGGTTTTTCCTCCCCCTTGTCCCTCCTTGACAATAACTGGATAAAAGAAGCTCAAAAGGCTCAAACACCAAATTAAAATACACAGTTCTTACCTTTGTGTTTGATTAACCTCTCAGGAAATCTCCTCCACCACCTTTTCCCCAAAAATTACTGCAGCCAGGCTGGCACAGGAGCCCACAGTGCTTCTAATTAGCATCACCATTCCCAAATAATCCTTTCATCTGCCAACAGATCTGCTTATTCCCCTTCCTCTCCCTCCTCCCCAGCCGACCTGGGCACAGATTTCCCTGCTGCCCTGGAGCTCCCAGGAACAATCAGATGCCCTGAGATGACTCTGCTCTACTTCATTCCCATGGAGAGATGCTGAATGCTTCTTCCACTCTTTTTTTTTTTTTTTTTTTTTTTTTTTTTTTTTTTTTTTAGCTGATTTGGGCTGAAAAGAAGAGGCTGAACAAAGGGGCAGATGTGGTGAAGAAAAGGGGCCCATACATCATGAGCAAACCTCCCTCCATTCAGGCCAAGCTGAGTAAGTGGTGCTTGGTGGATTCTGCTGGGATTTCAGGTGTCATTTCCACGTCTCTCCTAGAGCTGGAGTTACCAAAAGCCCTTTTATTCCCTGGTGGGATAAACCCTTTATAAAACCCCATTAAAACCCCGGGGAGATGCCTTTGGAAAGTGCTGCACTGCACCCATGCTCACCTACAGCACTCCCCTCACCCATTCCCCCAAAAAATAAACTCTCTGCACCCAGGCTCACCTGTAGAACCCTCCTCACCCATTCCCCCAAACAAATAAACTCTTTGGGAGCACTTAGGAATTTTTCTCTCTGTCCCTGTGCTTGGCTTTCAGAGAGGCAGCGGGAGCTGGCAAAGGCAGCGCTGCGAAGGCAGGGGCTGCTGGGGGCACCCACTGCCCTGAAACCAACTCCTAAAAGGTCTGATCCCCTCTCCCTGTTTTCAAAATGTGTTTTTCACTCTTCCTGGGGAGACTGGGAAACTCAGAGGATTAAAAATAGAGTTTGGGACCTTATTCTGCTGGCTCTGTTTGGCCAGGAACATTCAGTATAATAATGCTTTTCTCTTTATTTTGGGGATAATTTGGTGGTATGGGTTTATTTGGGTGTCCTGGGGTTTATTCTGGACAGTGCCTGGGTGGGAAGGAGTGAGATTCCTGCCCTGCCTCCTCAGCCTGTCAGCTCCACGGATGTGTTCCCACATAAAACATCTGTGCTGGTCTCACTCCTCTGTTTCCTGGCAGGTCTGTGAAGTTCAACAAGGGCTACACAGCACTCAGCCAGACACCTGATGAAAACCTGGTCTCCCTCAACTCAGACAGGTGAATATCCCAGCATTTTGGGTAAACATCCCACATTTTGAGGGTGGGGGGTGCTCCCAGATGGCTTTTTGGGGGGCTTGATTTTCCTCATCACTTGCAGAACATCCCTGATGGGGCTGGGCACCCCAGAACAGCAAAACGCTCCTGTTGTGCCAGATTTCAAATATCCCTTGGGGTTGTACTGCCAACTCCTTTCCCCCCCGCCAATTCCCCTTCTCTGCATCCTAAAGACCCTGTTTCCTGGCCAGCTCTGTTTCTTTTCCCCCTTAGTGACGGGGAGCCGGGATCCAGGTGTTCCTCAGGATACTCCTCCGCTGAGGCAAGTGCGGGGTTTGACCCTGCCACTGGGGGGTCCCCACGGGCCCCCTCGTTCCCCTGACCCCTCGGGGCTCTGGCTGGGGGCTGGAACAGAGCATGGATGTGTGTGCATCCCGCAGAGTCCCGCTCTGTCCCCGCAGCAGGTGACCCAGGACCTGAGCCGACAGCTGCTGCAGGACGGGTACCACCTCGACGAGGTCCCCGACGATGAAGACCTGGATCTAATCCCCCCAAAACCTGCTGCCTCCTCTTCTTGCCCCTGTTGTTTTGGAGAGAATCTCCACTGCGTGATCCAGTAGCTGCACAAGAACAGGTCAAAACTCCAGCACTTTCTTTGTCCCGTGGGATGGTTGGTGGGGGTTTGGGTCCCACGCCAGGACGGTGACACAAGGACTGAAGGACGCTGCTCGTGGCAGAGCCCAGCTGAGCCCAAAAGACTTCTCCTTACACTCAGCAATATCAGGGGGAGGTGGCATGGTGAGGTTTTGGTGACCTGGATGGGACCTGGCACTTGGCTGGGGTGGGAAGGGAGGACAGGCAGAGGCTGGCACCTCCACAGGGGAATAAAGGGAAGGATTTGGGAGTTTCTGGGGTTGGAGCTAATGGCTTATTCCCATTCTCCTCAACGCTGCTTTGATGCAGGTGAGGCACAGCCCAGGCCCCCAGCCCAGCTCAGCACAGGGCTTGGATTTGGGGGGCTGGAGAGCCTCCCTGCTGCAAACCATAAATGCTGCCTTAAACCATGGTCCTGCTCTATGACATAGAGGACAATCAGCTTCTTATAAAGAAACCTTATTTAAATATTTCATGTCAAGAGACATGAACTGGTTGCGGGGGGGGCATATTTGTTTGGTTTTGTATTTTACTTGTAAAAGGGAGCACTCAATAAACTGGATCCTATTACTCAGAAGGAGTGCTGCTGCTGTGAGGGGGACTCCTGTTTGCCTTCATCACATTTTACTCCTTTCCTGTGCCTGAGGAGCAACAGGAGGGAGTCACAGCCAGTGCTGGGGGGATGCTGGAGCTGCTCCCAGCCTCTCTGGTCCCCTCCATCCTCCTGCTCCCTCCACCACGCTGCCCTTTGCCAGGGACAGAGTCACCTCTTTATTCACAGCAGCGGAGGCTCTCCCGCTCCACCACCCCCCTTTTACAGCCAGGGAAGGGTGACACTGGCTGCCACCAGCCAGGCTTGGGAAGAGCCCACCAGAAGCAGCAGAAAGCCTCAGCCTGCTCCGTGCCACATCCAAGGAGTTGATCCACGGAATTGCTCTTTCTATACATCAGCGCTGGTTTGGGGATTTAATAGGAGGAGGGAAAACTTTCAAGCGAGAAGACTTTGCCCACACCAGTTTCTATCTACTCAAACGTGGAGTGTTGTGGTGGAAGTGTCCCAGGTGCTGCTCAGAGCAAGCAGCAGGCCCGGAAGAGCAGCATCCCGTCGGGAGAGGAGAGGTGGAGGGAGATGCTCTCGTTGGCCGAGATGAAGAGCACGGAGCCACGGTGCAGGGGCATCTCGGAGGCTGCGGCTGTGGAAGTGCCCACGGCTGTCCCCTGGATCACCAGCAAGATGCTGGCAGAGTCCATGGCAGAGATGAGGTACAGCTTGATGGAGGCAGGGATCTGCTGAGGGAAATGGCACTGTGGCTGGAGGCTCCTCTCTGGAGAGCGGGAATTGGGTTGTCCCCGTTCCCACCCCTCTGCTGTGCCTGCAGCAGCCCAAGCCCAGGGACACCCAAGACCTCCTTCTGGTTCTCCCTCTGCCCAGAGCTGCTGAAGAAGGTGAACAAGCTCCAGGCAGAGGGATAAAGAGACCAGTGCCCCATTACACCCAAGCATCCCTCCCTCCTCACCAGGACACTGATCACAAGGTGAGCGAGCCCCAGCCAGCGCTGGGCTGTCCCAGCTGGTGTCCCCAGCACAGACCTGCCATGGCTCACCTCTATCCTCATGATGGTGAAGTCTGGCACGGGTGGGTCATAGAGGTAGACATGGGGATCGAGCTGGCTCTGCGCCGCCGGGAAGATCTTGGAGCTGCTGGGTGCTGGGGTGTAGTTGAGCATCTCACACAGGGTGAGCACATCGATGAACTTAGGGGTGAGCCCGGCACGCACCGTGTTATCCGAGCACGCCATGATCTCCACGCAGTCTGCAGGGACCAGGCAGCGCTGTCAGCCCAGCCCAGCCCTTCCTGCTGTCCCCACACTGGGCCAGGAGGGCCCCCTGATGCTCACCTCCATGCAGGTAGGCGTGGGGCTCATTGGCTCCCAGGAACATGGCCTCCCCTGGCTCCAGCCTCACCAGGTTCAGGAAGTAAATGGTGAAGCAGCCGATGTCCCCCGGGTACTGGGAGTGCAGCCGCAGCAGCAGGGCCCCGTTGCTCCCCGATGTGTCCTTCCCTTCCGCCACTGCGCAGAAGAGACCAGGCCCAGCATGGGGAGGGGGCTGAGGGGGCCCAGCCTCTCCCCTGGACCTGAACACGGCCCCCCTGAACTGGTTCAGGGTGTCACAGCCAGGACCCACCTTCCTGGGAGATCCTCTTCACCAGCATGTTGAGCTGGTCCACAAAGAACTTCTTCTCGCTCTTCATGAGGCGGGTGAAGCACACGCGGAGCGCGGCTGAGACCCCGCGGGGGTCATCGCTGCCGCTGCGCTCCAGCTGCTCCGCTGCCACCTCCCCGATCAGTGCCCGCAGCTCGGGGACATCTGCGGGGCCACCCCGGGTCAGAGCCAGCCCCCAGCCCAGGGGGGAGCAGAGCCAGGCACAACCAGCACCCCCAGCTCAGGGTAGAACAGAACCAGACCCCCAGCCCAAGGGAGAGCAGAACCAGGCAGAACCAGCACCCCCAGCCCAAGGGAGAGCAGAACCAGGAAGAGCCAGCACCCCCAGCCCAGGGGAGAGCAGTCACCATCCCCACACCACATCCCATCCCTGGGGAGGGCTGCCCTCACCCTGAACTCCATCCCTAGGGAGCAGAGCCCTCATCCCCACCCCAAGGGAGCATGGCCACCGTCCCCAGTGCAGGGTCTGACCGTGCACGCTCCATCCTTACTCTGGAGGAAGGAGACAATCTCCTCCACGGGCCGGAAGCCACACATGCCCTCGAAGGGGGTGAGGGCAATGGCCATCTCGGGCTTGTGGTTGGCATCGGGGTAGTGCTCGGGGAACTGGGCGTGGAGCTTCGCTGCCAGCTCCTGAAGAGAGGGGAGAGGAGCTGGCTGACCTGCCCAGGGACACGGGGTCTGGCTGGGCTGCCCAGCCGGGGCTCTCCCTACCTTGTTGGGGTGCGCCTGGACAGACAGGGCGGTGTTGACCGACAGCACCTTGAAGAGGAAGGGCAGGTGTCCCTGGAAGGCGTCCTTCACCTTGGCCCCCAGGCAGGCGGGGTTGTCGGTGATCCACTGGCCCAGGGTCTTTTGGGGGATGCGGTTATCCCGGATCAGGGCATCGCCCCGGGGATGTGTGCCCATCCAAAGCTGCGAGACACCAAGGGGCAGGCGGCTCCTTAAGCCCGGCAGCCAACACGGATGACGTGGGCTTTTCCAGAGGCTGCCTGGCCCCAGAGGGGATCCCTGGCAGCTCCCTCGGGGGCTGAGTCACGCCGGGCTTCCCTCCGAGCCGGGCACCTCTCGCGGGACACGGGACAGCTGGGGGTCAGCATCGCGTCCCGGCAGGACACGGGATGGAGAGCCACGATCACAGGGTGGGATGGACACACGGACAGAACGGACATAAATACACACTCACCTCGGCGTAGGGCTGGTCGGGCTGGATCTGGGCTAGGGGGTCACCACTGGCCACCAGCTTGGCCACCTCGCTCTCCAGGCCCACCTTCCCCCAGGAATAGTTCTGCACCACGCAGGAGAGAGGGAACACTGTGCGAGGGAAGCCAAGTGTCAGCGGGGTGCAGAAAGAACCCCCTAAAATCCTTGCGGACACACACAGAGCCCCCGGGGCACGGGGAAAGGGTGTCCGGGAGGGAGGGGAGACCACGGGCTTGGCAGGGGAGACTGCCTGGGGGGGACGATTCTCAACCATCACACGGAGATTTGGGGGTGCTCGGGCTGGGGGCCCTGCGCCCCGGGGGG
>VXBS01010225.1:1030315-1041683 GCA_013400255.1 Sitta europaea
AAAAAAAAGAGAAAAACCGCAAAAAATGGGGGGAGGGAGGGAGAGAGAGAGAGGAGCTGGAGAGGTGAACGCCACGGCGATGGGAATGGCTTTGTACATCACGCTAAAAATAGTCCTTGTGATAAAGTCGATCGCGGAGAGGGAGGAGGTGCCGGCAGCGCACAGATGCCGCCGAGGGATGCCAGGGGTTGGGAAGCCCGTGCTCCGAGGATGAAGCAGAAGGGCCATAATTAGAGCTGGTAATTAGCCACAGGCAGCACTGAGAGAACTGAGTCGCTTGTGGGGGGCTCATTGCGCCCCCCCCGCTTGGGATAGATGAGGAGAGGAGAGGAGAGGAGAGGAGAGGAGAGGAGCTTTTCAGAGCCTTTGTAAATGTCGTGTCCCTGCTCCCTCCTGGCACGCCGGGCAGAGGTGCCTGTGTGCTGTGGGAATAACACCCTGCCCTGCTGTTGCTGAGGATGATTCCCGCCGGGAATTTGAGGCAGGATGGGAGCTGACACAACTGGGCCCGGTGCCCGTCTCACTGCCCGAGGGAGGAGGAGGAAGGGGACACGATGTGAGCCAGCACTCGGCAGCCCCGGGGTGTCACTCAGCCTGTGCCCTCTGCCCACGCTGCTGTTGCTGCAGAGAGCCCCCAAATCCCTCGGCACAAATCACTGAGAGGGATCCAAGACGAACAGCTGCAGGCCCAAAGCGAGAGGAAGCGCCCCCTCTGCCCGTGGAGAAACTGAGGCACGGTGCTGGCAGGAGGGCTGGCCAGGGTTAAATTCCCTGGTTCGTACAGATGAACGCGATTTCTCCCAGCGATTTCTCTCCAGTTACGCCCCGGAGGATGCTGAGGCACCAAACACCACCCCCGAGACCAGGCACAGCCTCAGGAATGGGAAGCGTGGTGCCCTTTGGAGGAAAATAAAAAATCAGAATAATCGAAGATGTAAAGAATTTGTGGGTGAGCTTTCCCCCCTTTTTTTGACAGCTCCAGGTGTCCGTGCCCAGCAGCAGCCGAGGCACAGGAGGGGACACGGTGGGGGACAGGAGCAGACCTCTCCCTGCTGCCTCCCCCATCACGTGAAGGTTTCTGGGGATTTCTCACCATTCCCAAAGCCCTTTCTTGCAGGCTTTGCCTGTAAATGACTTTAATCTTCATAAGCCCAAAAAGTAAAGCTGCTTATGCAGCTGGGCCCTGCTGGGAGGGACAGGGGGGGACAGCGACAAGAGGAGGGGGTCAGTCCAGGGCAGGGAGAGGAAACCCCACGGGGAGACATCCCAGCCCTCGGGGCTGTGCCGGGGCAGGGGCTCAGCAGCACAGCCCCCTCTGCACACCCCGGAGCTGTGCCCCGCTCCCTCTTCCCCCCTTTAACCCCTCTCCAAGAGGAATCTCAGTCTCCATCCCGGTCCAAAGCAGGCGGAGAGCTCCGCCCGGGGCTTGGCGGCAGAGCTGAATATTCCTTTGTCACTGAATAATTCCCTGTGCATCAGGGGAAGGATTCCAAACCTGCCAGCCAGCCCAGCTCCCTCCAGCGATTCCACGGGGACAGCTTTGGGGTTGGGGACATTGGTGACACGCAGGGAAGGCAGCGAGGTTCAAGAATCGGCCCCAAACTGCCTCAAAGCATCCGAAAACAAAGCCTGGACTAAAGGGGAGCTTTGGCACCACTCGGCCCTGTCAGAGCCTCGCCGGTTCTCACAGGAGGGTGGAGCCCAGGCTGCTCATCCCCTCCTATCTGGGGAGGAGATGGGGAGGTCCAGCTGCCCCTTTTTCCCCAGCCAGAGGCACCCCCAGACCCGCTGGCAACAGAGGGGGGCCGAGGCGGGGTGTGCCGCGTCCGTATGGAATGGTTTCTTTTTTATTACAGTTTTTAATCTCACAGTCGGTAGTATTACATGAGAATAAAGCACTGGACAGGACTGGAAAAAAAGGCCTCTGGAGACAGCATGCAAACATTGCAACGAGTTTAAAGCAAAACAACCCGAAAAAAAAAAAAAAAAAATAAAATAAAAAAGCGTCTGGCGGGGACGCGGCTGCGCTCTCCCGACCGGGCGGCGAGTCCAGCGTCTCCCCGCCAACCATCACTTCTGTCGTTGGGGGTTTCCTTTTCATGTGTCCTTTTCATTGGTTTATTTTTTATTATTATTCTCCTCTTAGCAACCTGCTTTGCACTTCTTTTTTTTCTTGTTTTCTTTTTTTTTTTTTTTGTTTGTTTTTTTCTTCTTTTAATTACATTAAAAAATAAGATTCGTACTTTTGTAAAACGCCCAACATGGCTCAGCTGGGCCCTGCTTGAAATAATAAAAAAAAACAGCGACCAAAAATCAAAACCCTAAAACAACAAACCTGAAACGATAAACGCCCCCCAAAACTGAGAAAACAACAAAAAAAAAAACACCCACAAAAAAAAACCCAAAACAAAACAAAAAAACAACGTGGGAGACCAAAACAAAGAAAAAAACCCAACAAACCCCAAACCTAGAAAATAAAAATAAAAACTGACAGATTTGGAAGTTTGGAAGCAACCAGGGGGGACACTCCCCCCACCCCGGGGCTCCCTCCTGGTGCCGTGGTGGGGCAGGGGGGGCTGCCCACACCCTGGTCCCCCCCTCAGCGTGGGTCCCCTGGGGCTGTGGGGTGGCAGAGCCCCCCCTCTCACAGGTAGAGCTCCTTCTCTTTGATATGCACTAGCTGTTCACGGAGCTGGTGGAAGGACGGCCGGTGGCCGGGGTCCAGGGTCCAGCACTTCTTCATCACCTCGTAGACGACGGCCGGACACCCATCCGGAGCATCCATCTTATAGCCCTTCTCCACACGGGGCACCACGTCCTTCAGGGGCTGGGGGGGAGTGGGGAGGTCAGGGAGGGGCTCCCCCCCTAAAGGCTGTCCCCCAAATGCAGCCCCGAGGGGGTGCCCAGCACTCACAATTCTCGGGTAAGGCACTCGCCCAAAGGAGTAGATTTCCCAGAGGAGGATCCCGAAGCTCCACACATCCGACTTGGTGGAGAATTTCTGGAGGGAGGGAGGGAGGGGAGAGAGGCCCTGTGAGCAGCCTGAAGTTTTTAAGTTTCTAAGTTCAGTTTCTTCATGATGTTTTGGTTTTTGGAAGGCCTGTTCTCACGATTTGAACATAAACATTGCCATTGTTTCTGCAATGAATGTTTAATGGTTTGGATTCTTTCTATGGGATGCATTTTCTCTGATGTCTCTCAGCTTTGGCCAATGTGGGTGAAGAGCTCTATCGCTCTCCCTACCAATGAGAGTGGCCTGTCCAAAAATGTATAAAAAGGGGTCAATTGTTTGAGTAAATTGGAGTCAGATCATGTTATAAACGAGGAAATCGTGGCCAGGGATCTTCCCCACCCTCAGGGCAGCCGGCTGTGGGGTCAGACAAGCCCCTCAAGAAGTTCCCCCTGCCTGCAGCTCCACATCCACAAGCTCCAAGACCCCCTGGGCCCACCCACCTTTTCTCTAAGTGCTTCTGGTGCTGTCCACTTGACAGGCAGCTTGCCCGTGTCCTGTGTGGAGGAGGCCTCCTTGGTGAGCCCGAAATCGCTGACCTTGGCGATGTTGTCCTCCGAGACCAGCACGTTCCTCGCCGCCAGGTCCCGGTGCACAAAGTTGTTGGCTTCCAGGTATTCCATGGCTTCACAGACATCTCTGGCAGGGGTGGGCAGCACAAGGGGGGGGTCGGCAGGGTGGCCCCCAAGTGCAGGTGGGGTGGGTCAGGGTGGGGGGCATGGCCTGGGCCGGTACTCACAAGGAGAACTTGAGCAGGCAGTCCGCCCCGAGCACCGAGCGGCCACGCGACCGCAGGTAATCTACCAGGCTGCCCTGGAGGCAGGGAGGGAGAGAGACTGGGGTCAGCAGGGCCAGCAGCACACTTGCTGGCCCCTCCCTGCCGGAGCAGGACAAGGGGATGATGATCATTTAAGTTGGGGCAGGATCTAGGGAGGATGTCCCTCCCTTGTAGGGAAGGACAAGAAGATGATGTTACTCCTTATGGGGCAGGACAAGGGGAGATGTCCCTTTAAGATCAGGCAGGACCCAGGGATGATGTCCCTCCCTTGTGGGGCAGGATTTGGGGATGATGTCGTCCCTTATGGGGCAGGACAAGGGGATGATGTCCCTCCCTTGTGGGGCAAGACCAGTGGAGATGTCCCTCCCTCACAAGATAAGACCCAGGGAGGCTGTCCCTTCAAAGAGGGACAGGACCCAGGGATGATGTCCTTTGAAACCAGGGGCAGGACACAAGGATAGTGACCCTTCAAACCAGGGGCAGGACCCAGGGATAACATCCCTTCAAACCAGGGGCAGGATCCAGGGATAACATCCCTCCCTCCCAGGACATACCCAGGGATGCCACCCACCCTGGGAGCCAGCAGTGGGACACTGGACACGCCACCTCCAGCCCCACTGCGACCCCAGCAAGACCCAGCCTCAGCTGGGATGAATCCCCAGGAGCCTGGGGGTGACAAGGGGACAGAGCAGGTGGGCAGGTGGCTGTGGGAGAGGGGGGGGGTGTGTCTCACCTTGGCCATGTACTCTGTGACGATGTAAAGGCCACTCTTCTCCTCCACAATCACCCCCAGCAGCTGCACCAGGTTGCTGTGTCGGAGCTGCCTGCACAGCAGAGCAGGGCTCAGGGCAGGAGGCCAGGGACAACAGAGGGTCCTGCGGGGTGGCAGGGACCACCCAGCCCTGTCACAGGGACAGAAATGTCCTGTCCCTCCTGCTGTCCCCCTGCTGATGGTGACACTCACGTCATGACGGACGCCTCTGCCAGGAAGGCCTGCGCTGTGGCGTCGTTTTTAATGCACTTCACGGCGACTTTGTTCCCCCGGTAATCCCCCAGCATCACATCTGCAGGCACAAGAGGCACTGGGAAGCATCCCAGCCCCACCAGCACCCCGGGGTGGGAGGCAACAGAGGAGCCCCCCCCCCCAAAACCACCATGGACTGGGGACAGCGGGCTTACCTCCGAATTCCCCTTTGCCAATGATCTGCAGCAACTTGAGGTCCTTCATGTTGAGGGCCCAGCCGCCTGCATGGGGAAGGGGGGGCAGTGAGGGGGTGCTGGGGGGGGTCCTAGNCCATCCTGATGTGGGGTGGGTGCCAGCCCGTGCTGGGGGTTCCATTCTGGTGTGGGGGGTCCTATCCCGGTGGAGGGTGGGTGCCAGCCCGTGTTGGGGGGTCCCATCCTGGTCTGGGGTGGGTCCCATCCTGGTGCCAGGGTCCCAGCCCAGTGTTGGGGGTCCCAGCACAGTGTCGGGAGTCCCATCCTGGGGTGGGTGCCAGCCCAGTGTGGGGTGGATCCCATCCAGGTGTGGGGTGGGTCCAGCCCGGTGCCGGGGGTCCCATCCCGGTGTGGGGTGGTTCCCATCCTGGTGCCAGGGGTCCCATCCCGGTGTCGGGGGTCCCATCCCGGTGTGGGGTGGTTCCCATCCTGGTGCCAGGGGTTCCAGCCCGGTGCCGGGGGTCCCATCCCGGTGTCAGGGGTCCCATCCCGGTGTAGGGTGGGTCCCAGCCCGGTGCCGGCGGTCCCGCCGGGCGGTGCCGGGCTCCGAGGTCCCACCAGGTGGCAGCACGAGGCCGCGGACAGGCCCTTGTCCCTCCTCCTGCTCCCTGTCCCTCTGTTCCCAGCATCTCCTGGGCCACCCCAGGGTATCACCTGCCCAGCTCCGCTGCCCCCTGTGTCCCGCAGGCTGCGCCCTCACCTCCACCAGCTGCATGAGGTTCTCGAAGTAGACCTCCTCGTCGATGCTGAGCTTGCTGGAGGAGTAGATGATGCGGTAGTGCTCCACCTTGCCCTCGCAGCTGACGCACAGCGTGTAGTCCCCGGGGTAGTTGGTGCTCTCCCGCACCAGGAACAGCCCCGTCTCGGGCGGGTACAGCAGCCGCTCTGCCTGCTCCCGCGTGATCTTCCCGTGGAACCACCTGCGGGGCGCACGGAGGGCGGGGGGAGCGGGCTGCACCCCCGGCCGGGGGGCTCTGCTTGCATCTGGAGCAGCTTTTGGCCCTGCCTGCACGGGCACGGCCCGTCCGTGCTCCTCCCCACCCACCCCGTGAGACAGCTCCTCCATCCTGCTGCTCTCCTGCTGCCCCCCGAGCTGGGGTTCTCTGCACGGTCCCAGGAGCTCCCTCCTCCACACTGGGAGGCACTGGCAGCTCTGGGATGCAGCAGCAACGTCAAATCCCTCCTGGACCAACCCCATCCTAACCTTCCCTCTGCCTCCCAGCAGCCTTTACAGCCCCAGCCTTGGGTGAAAAAAGCGATTTAAAACCCAACCCAACCACCACCCACCTCCCCAGCCCTGCCAGCAGCAAACCCCAATCCCAAACCCTGCTGCCCCTTTCACCCTCCAAGGGAGGAATGTCCCTTCTGCTGGGACACGGCTCTGGCCATGGGGACTCTCCAGCCCAAGCTGGAGCCCCCTGGGCAGAGCCCTGCTCGGACACTCACGGCATGAGGCTAAGCTTGATGCCAGCTTTGACCCCTTCCCTCTTCTGGACGTAGTTGGCAGGGATGATGCCCTCCCGGCCCACCTTGTTCTTTGCCTTGTACCAATTGGGGTCCTGTGGGGACAGCGGGATGTCACGACGAGCCTGTGGTCCCTGGGGACGGCTGCATCCCACCCCAGCAGCCCTCTGGGGGTTCCACAAGCACCCCAGTACCCCCTTGCTGCTGGGACCACCAGACCCCCACTGCTGGTGGCCTCATGGGGCTCACTGCGATCCCCCTCCCAAACCCTGCCGGGCATCCCAGAGCCCCCCAAACCCAGAACCCCTCGTTTGCTTCCCCAGAGCAGAGCCCAGAACCGCTGCCTCTCCCCCTCCTCCACCTCCCGGGAGGCGCCGGCACTTTGAAGAAACCACCTTAACTAACGAGGCCATGATTAATTAACAGAGCGCGTGGCCCCATTCCCGCCCAGCGGGACGGGCGGGCAGGACCGGGGGCTGCCACCAGCACGTGTCACAGGGTGCTCAGGGACAGGGGACAGCTCACCTTGGTGACAGCCACGATGGTGAGGACATCTCCTTTGCTGAAGGGCAGGTCCTGCTCGGCGGTACCGTGGAAGTTGTACTTGGCGATACATTCTGTACCGGATGGCCACACGGCCTGGCCAGCAGCAGGGAATGCCATCAGAGGGGGTCACCCACCCCCAGCACCCCCCCCCTCACAGGTGGGAACCCAAATGGGGTCTGTGTAAAGCCTCAGGATGGCTCCAGCCCCACCTGTCCTCACCCAGAGCTCACCTGCATCCCTGACATCTTCTCAGGAGGTTGGGGGCACGACTCTCACAGGGGGGACACGTCACTGGGTACCATGAGACCTGCCTGGAGGGAAGGGACAGCTGAGGATGAGGATGCTCCTCAGAGGATGCTCCCAGGCCAGGTGAGCATCTCTTCTCCTGCCCAGAACAGGTCCTGCCCCAGGTGCTGCTTCCAAAATATTCCAAAACCGAGGTGGGAGTGGGAATTCCCGCTCAGTCAGGGGAGCTGCTCACCCAGATTAGGAGGCCTTTGCTCGGATACAGCTTCTGAAGGAGGGAGATTTTGAGGGCAGCATCTGCACCAAGAAGAAGCCCAGCGTGGCGTGGATGGGTGGAGATGCCCAGAGAAGGGAAGGGAACAGGGATGACCCCCAGGAGGTCCATCCCACTCCTCTCCCAGGCCACACAGCCAGAGCCCTGCTCTCCCTGCTGACCCACACGTGCAAACATCCAGCCCTGAGAGCTTCCCAGGCCTGAGATCCAAAAGAAATAAACCCCAAACCACTCCCTGCAGGCTAAAAACCACCGGGACGCTGGAACGTGCAGCTCCCAAAGCCCAGGAGGACGCACTGCCCAGGGGTGCTGTGCTCTGGGATGGGTGTGTGGGAGGGGAACAAACCCGGCTTTATTCCCGCCGCTCCAGCCCCCGGCATGGGATGAAGTCAGCGGCCTCGGGATCAAACCAGGCTTTCTTGGGCTGGGGCAGCGGGGTCGTGCCGGGCTGGGGGCACCCAAGGGGGGACACGGACAGAGCAACGCCCTAACCCCAGTCGAATATTCACGAATTCATCGCTGGGGTCAGCGGGCTGCCGTCAGCAGCTGGGAGTATTTTGGGAAGGAGGAAGTGAAACGTGGGGCAAGGCTGAGGGACAGGCAGAGGAAGGAGATAAGGGGCAGAGCTGCGGGGAGGAAGAGCGCGGTGAGAACGCGGCTCTATTTCCACCACGTGCACCGGAAAAGACGTCACGCCTCAGCCCGAGAACCTTCCCCATCTTCCCCGCCTTCCTCACCTTCCCCACCTTCACCTTCCCCACCTTGATTACCTTCCCATTTTTCTTCACCATCTTCCCCATTTTTCTTCACCATCTTCCCCATCTTCCTCACCTTCCCCATTTTTCTTCACCATCTTCCTCACCTTCCCCATCTTCATCTTCCCCATCTTCCTCACCTTCCCCATCTTCCTCACCTTCCCCACCTTCCTCACCTTTCCCACCTTCCCTGCCTTCCTCACCTTCCCCATTTTTCTTCACCATCTTCCTCACCTTCCCCATCTTCCTCACCTTCCCCATCTTCTTCACCTTCGCCACCTTCCTCACCTTCCCCACCTTCCTCACCTTCCTCTCCTTCCCATCTTTCTCACCTTCCCCACCTTCCTCACCTTTCCCACCTTCCCCCAGGGCGCTCAGCTTTTGGCAGCAGAGGAGAAATCGAGACTTGGATGTTCCAGGAAAAGCTGATGATGGCACCCAAAGCCAGCCTGGTGGCACCCTGGGGACACTGCCAGCAGTGCCAGGGTCCAGGAGAACTGGGAAGCACCAGCTGGGAGCACTGGGAGACACCCTGAACATTCCCAGCTCCAACCCCCTGCTGCTCCAAGCTGATTTTTGCTTGAGTTTTGCCTTTACACCCAGCAGGGAACAATTTCAGCCAGGGGTCTGGATCCCACTGGTGTGAAACTGAAAACCAAGGAATAAACCCCACTCCCTCAGGCCGTGGAGGGATTTAGCAGAAGCATGGAGGGAGGTTTAAGGAGGGAATTTCCTTTCAGCCCCGTTCCCCATGCAGCGTCCCGTGGGGACACCGAGCTCAGGCTGGTTCCGGGTGTTGCTCAAGGAGAGCCCAAAGCCCTGAGTCAGCGCTTCCCACCAGCCAGGCCTTGCTTCCCAAGAGCCCAAAACCAGTGGGATGGAGGCTTCACCCGAGGTGTGGAACCCTGGAGCCAGCACAAGGGATGCCCAAAGGTTCAGCCCACGTTTCCCATGCCGTGCAGGAGCTGAATCCTCCCAGTCCCAAAGGCCGCCGTTTTTGGGATTTCAGCTCACGGATGTCACCAGCATTTATATTTGATAAACGCAGCCAAGATACAAAATTCATTGCCTGCCTCCATAAAGAGAATTTTTTTCTCTCTGCTAAAGAGGAAACTGTCTGAGCAAACCCCACTGAGAACACGCTCCAGCCAGCCCAGGCTTTTTTATCTTCCCAGATCCTGGATATTCATGGCAGGGGACAGTGGCATTGTTACAATTACACACAACAAATTCACCCATCGGTTTTGCAGAGGAAAGCTGGTTACAACACCAGAGGCTGCCCCTCGGCCCCCACGCTCCTCTGAGCCTCATTTTCTTTTCAATCAGTACCTAATTTCTGCCTCAAAGCCGAGACTTTCCGAGGAGGAGGAGGAAACCACACGGGGCAGCTGCTGAGCAGCCCCCTGAAGGCCTCATGTGACAGCCACACCCCGGCCCCGCACGTCCCTGGGGATGCTGGGCTGGCAGGAGGACGTGGAGATGCTGCCGGGGTGGATCCACAGCTTAGAAGCAGCATCCTGTGCCTTGCGGGAAAACAGGGACATCGCCCCTTCCCTCCCTCCAGGAGGAGGCATAAAAGAAATTAATAATAATTAAAAAAAAAAAAATCAGCCAGGGGAGCAGCCCGGCCGATGGGGCAGAGCTGAGTGCTGGGTTTAGCCTCTGCCAGCCCTGCCAGGTGAGGGGTTGCTTCTTCTGCAAGCTCCCAAATTTGGGCTCGGGGTGTGCTCAGGTGAACCCACCCTGTGCCAAAACCCGCCTCCCTTTCCTGCCCAGCACAGCATCCTCGGAGCTGCTCCCTAGAGATGGAGCTCATCCCCCAGCTGCACCCCCTGCTCCCACATTTCCCTGTGGAAAGGTGGCCCAGCAGCCAGGGCAGGGCAGGTACAGCCAACACCTCTTACAATCCAAAGGGCACAGGGAACAGCGCTCCTGTCATGAGTGGAAATAAAACCGAGCTGTGCTGGACCCATGGGCAGGCTGGGAGGGGAATTTGGGGCCCTCGGAGGGAATCCCTCACCATGGGGTAGGTGACAGGTGCCACATTTGAGTTTCCAACCCAGCACCTGCCCAGCACCAGGATGGCTCTGTTGGGATGAAGTTTGGTTGTTGATGGCAGACAAGCCCCATTCCAAGTGGGAACAGGGGTGTGGGTGCCATCCACATCCACCCCCTTCCTGGCATCCGTCTCCCAGTGAAGTCCTTTAAACTTCAAAAAAACAAAAACAAAAAGTCCCAAACCAACCCAACCCGACCCCAAAGCAGACAACATCCTCCCTGCCTCCGAGAGATCTTATCTGCTGTTATTACAACGAACACCTACGATTACTCTAATCGAAAGGAAAATGTTCCTCCTTCATCTCACCCGCCAGCTTGCAGCGTTTCGGAGCTGCTCCCCCAAACCACCCCCCCCAGCCGGGAGCCCTGCTGCCAAAAGAAGCAGCTTTTACAGTGATTTTTAAATTTTTTAGAAGAGAAAGAGAAGCTGCTGCTGCTCAGAGAGATGCAGGCACCTGGGGGACAGGTGGAGGCCTGGAGAGACGCTGCTCCTGGCCCCTCACTGCGGAGAGGTTTTCCCGATCCTCCTTTATCCCACAAAAACCTCTCCAGGGCGATTTCCCACCACAGATCAGCCCAGCATCCCTTTGCCGGTGCTGTCACCTGGAGACGACAGGGCCAGGACGTGAGGTGGGGCGTGGAAGGGGTTTTTTGGCAAACTCAAAACCGAAAAGCTGGGGGGAAGGCAGCGCTCAAAGGGCAAGGAGCCACCCCAAAACTCCCCGGTTCGGCAGGGCTTACCCCACAGTTTCATCACGAGGGAGAATGGGGATGCTCCCAAAACCCCCTGTCCCTGGAGGAAAGCTGCCATCGTCATCCTCCTCCTCCCGCTCCCCAGCCCTCACTTTTTTTTTTTTTAGATTTTTATTTTGACTTTTTGCCCCGCGTTTTTGATTTTTAGGGGGGACTTTTTTTTTTTTTCTTCTTTCCGCCGGACGGCACAGCCTCTTTCGCTCTGGCTAAACCGACGAGCAACAGCCGCGGCTATAAATAACCCGCCGCCGCCTTATTGCCCGAAA
>VXBS01010225.1:1042166-1053760 GCA_013400255.1 Sitta europaea
TGGGGACAGCGGGGACTGAGGGGGATGAGGGGGTGGGGACAACAGGAATGGGTACAGAGGGACTGAGGGACGGGGGGACAGAGAGAATGGGGACGGGGAGACAGCGGGGACAGCGGGAATGGGAACGGGGGGACAGAGGGGACAGCAGGGACAGGGGACAGCGGGAATGCGGACAGAGGAGACAGCAGGAATGGGGACAGCGGGGACAGGGGAAACAGCAGGGAGAGAGGGGACAACAGGAATGGGGACAGAGCGGACAGCCGGGACCGACAGCGGGGACAGAGGGGAGAGCGGGAACGGCGGGAGCAGCGGGATCCGCACCGCGATTGGAACCCGCACTGAGAACGGGAACCGCACCGGGAACGGGACACGCACTGGGATCGGGACCTGCATCGGGAACAGGACACGCACTGGGAACGGGACACGCACCGGCATCGGGACCCACACCGGGAACTGGGCCCGCACTGGGATCAGGATCCGCACCGGGAACGGGACCCGCACCGGGAACGGGACCCGCACTGGGAACTGCAGCGGCCACAGCACTGGGACCCGCAGCGGTACTGGCACCGGGACGGGTAACGGGACCTGCACCGGCAATGGGAACGGCAGCGGGGCCCGCACCGGGAACAGAAACGGGAGCGGGAGCTGGACCCGCACCAGGAGCGGGAATGGAACAGGCAGCGACACCGGGACCCACACCGGGAGGGGGAGCGGGACCCGCACCAGCACCGGAACGACACCAGCACCGGGATCCGCACCAGGAACGGGACAGGGACGCGAACCAGGAGCAGCACGGGGATCGGGAGCGACCCCCGGTTCCCCGGTTCCTGCCTGGTGTGTGCTCAAGTGGGTGCAAAGTAGTACTGGAATGATGGTAATATTCCAATAAAATAATAAAAATCGTTACAAAGCCTACAGAAAATAACGCTAAAATGGTCAAATGACAATGAAATAANCCTGAGTCTGTGGTCCTAGAATATATTATTATCTGTGTTATTATTAATAATGACAACAAGAATACGGTACAATTGCTCAAATAACTAATAATATCTAGCATTACATCACATAAACGTATCAGAGAGCATAACATCGTATAATACCGTATAACGACACGATATGACGTCATAATATAGAATAAATTGAATTAAGATAATTAATAGGTGATCTTTAGGGTGCCTTCCAACCCATCCATTCCCCGATTCCATGGGGACAAAGGGACCGCAGGGGACAGGGGAAAATCAGGGTGCAGAGCCAGGGGGAGCCCAGCAGCCCCGGGAGGGGGATGCAAAGCCCAGCTCAGTTTTGGGAAGCGCATCCTCGCTCCTGCAGCGAAGATCCAGGGACGCCTTCCTGTGGTCAGGCACCCTTGTGCGGGCAGCGCCGGGCTCTGGAATGTTCCCTTGGCCTCGGGGAGGTGTGGAAGGGGCTCGTTCTCCTCCTAGGAGGAACTGAAAGCAGCTCGTGTGGCAGAAAAGCGTCCGCTGTCACCGAGCCCCGCCTGCCCCGGGGTACCCCCGGGTCCTGCCCGGCCCGCTCCGGGCGTGCTCCGGGCGGCTGGGAACCAGAATCCCACAAACAGCCTCGGCTGGAGCAAGAGCCCCCCTACCCAGGGCTGGTGGGGGAAAAACACCCCAGGCACGGAGCCAGCTCGGTGGGAACCGCGCTCAGCCCGCGGAGTTCTCGGGGCAGGGGAATTAATGCTCTGCCATCGGCGTTTCTCCTTCCCCCCGAAGCCCCCAGACCGCCAGCACCCCCAGAGGGGGCTGGAAGGACGATGCGGGGGTCTTGGCTGAGGGGACACAAGGAGGGGAATCTGCTGCTGCAGCGTCCCGGCCGGAATTTTTCCCTGGAAGTGCCTTGGCTGGAGGGTGGGTGATCCCGCGGCTGGAAAGGAAGGCTGGATTCCCAGGGATGGGCATCTCCCCGCCCTGCGCCGGGAGAGGGGGCCCTTCAGCCGGCTGGAACCGGCGGGGAAAGAAAAAATAAAGAAAAGGGGGAAATGACAGCAGAGGAGGAGCTGAGGGTGAAATCCCGGCGGAGCGGAGGATGGCGAATCGCCTGCCCTGTGGCTCTGCCGCTTCTCTGCATCCCCGGCCGGCTCCTGGGTTAGTCCCAGGCGAGCTTGGAGCCTACGAGGGGTGAACGGCGGGCAGGGAGAGGGAAGCGTTCTTGGGATGTGCGAGACAGCGCAGGATTCGCGAGCGGCGGCCGGAGCCGAGTAGAGCCAGCGGGACACCTCGTTCCAGCCTGGAGAATTCACCTCCCGGCTGGAAAACCCCCGGAGGGAGCGGGGTTGGGCCGGGCTCCGGGGGATGCGGGGGCTCCGGGGGATGCGGGATGCTCTGCAGGTCCGGCAGATCCCCTTCCCCAAATGTTCCTCCCCGCAAAAACTGTCCCGCCAGCGGTAAAACCCGGCGCCCCCGGTGCCACCGGCGCTGGCGGAGCCGTGTCGCAGGTGCCACCGGGGGGTGCTCCCGTCCCGAGTGCCAGCGGGAGGGGACAGCAGCCCCTCGGTGAATTAGGATTCTGCTCACTCCGCTCCACTTCTGCTTCTCTGGGGGGGCCTCTCCCCCCAGGCCGACCCCAAACCCCCTCGGTGTGGGGAATAGCCTCATTTCACGGCGGTGAGGGCAGCCAGCGTGTTCTGAATTTAGCGGGGGCAGGCGGGGGACGCTGGCTCTCAGAAGGTGGCTTTTCAGCTGCGGGGTGGGACAGCCCCCTCTGCCCGTGTCACCCCCCCTGACAGCACCCAGCCCTGCTGTACCCGCCCCGCTGGGGTTCAGGGAGATGATTTTAGGGGTGCGAGAGTGGGGCAGGACCGCTCGTTATGGGGGGGAGATGAGAGCCTGTCCCTCTATGTGACCCCACTGCCAGCCCTGGGGACACGCAGGGGACAGCCAGCCCTGGCTGCATCCCAGCTCTCCAGCCCACAGCCTGCAGCCAAGGCAGAGTTTTGAGGAGCATCCACCATCCCAGAGACTTTTGGCTCACGCTGCCGGTGCTTGTAGTGCCCCCACCTCTCAGCCCATGGAAAACCCTGCCAGGGTGGGTGTGTCCAGGTGGGTTTGAGGGAATTCCTGGGAGCCTGGAGCTTTTCCTGAGCAGGGCTTTGCGTGCAGGGAGGAGCTATCTCGGCATCTCTGCTATTCCCTGCTCAGCCCGGGGACAAACTCCGGCCTTGCCCTCTGATTCACAGGTACCTTGCACCTCCGATGGCGCGGGGCGATCGATCTGCCCGAACACGGGAGGAGACAGGACTGGGAAAAGGGTTCACACTGATTTGGGAGCGTGGCTGGAGCTGAGCCATGAACCAGGTTTAATGCGCCCAGCTCCTCTAGATCCAGCTCTGCTCCACCTACGCGTTCAACCTGGATGGATGGGAGAACCAGCATCTTCCTCACCCACCACGTCCAGGGCCCCAGAAGCTGCGAGGGCAGGCTGAGCAGAGATTTATTTTTTTCCCCAAAAAGGCTGAAACCAGTGTGGAGTTCAGAGCCCAGCTCTGTGCTTGTGGAAGTGCAAAGAGGAAGATGGTGTTGGGGGGTTTTCTTCTGCCAAACAGCAAAAGTGAGACATGGAAGTGTTAATCCCCATGGGATTAATTAATAAATCTGATAACAGATCCCAAACAGCCAAAGGACAGAAATTAGAACTGCAGGGTTCACTTTTAACCAGGAGGGTTGTTGGGTGTTAGAGCAACTCCTCTCTTCCATCCAGGACAGTCAAGTGGTTGTCCTGGCCCGTTTTGGGGCTGGGGACTGACATTCCCAGCGAGGAGATGCCACCAGCCCCGTGCTGGCATCAGGCAGGTGTCTCAGCCAGAGGGAGAAGCCTGGGTCTGCCCAGAGCTTTCCCTTCAGGACTGATGGAGCTGGGAGCCTTTGGGAGGGGAGCTGGAGCCCTGCTGCCACGACTGGACTCATGACTCATTTTAAAACCAACCATAAAAGCAATTTTCCACGGAGTGATCAAAGCTTGCCTGGCTTATCACGGCCCCGGTTTCAGTAACAAAACCGTGGCACTCACAGACTGCCCGGACAGTAATTGGAGGGCTTAATTGAGGAAGGTCATTAGGAGCAGGCAGAGATAGGGGAACTGGAACCTCTCACCTACTGTGAGCTGCTGAGGCTTTCAGGGCAGTCATGATGAAAAGGGGAAGTTCAGGCTGGATACCAGGAAAAGGTTCTTCCCCCAGAGGGTGGTGGGGCACTGACCAGGGAACGGGCAGAGGCTGCCAGAGCTCCAGGAGAGTTTGGACAGTGCTCTGAGGCACAGATTGTGTGTGCAGGGCTGGTGATCCCTGGGGCCCTTTCCGGCTCAGGAGGTTCCATTCTGTGATTTTATGGACCCCAGCAGGAACACTGAGGCCTCACTTGGTGCCTGAGTCTCGGGTTTTGTGTTGCTGCTGTGGTCCGAGAGTGCCCAAAGTCTCTGTTTTTCCCAGCCAGGTGCAGAAGAACAGCCCAAGATCTCTCCATTCTTGTGTTCAAGGATTGTTTATTGTTTTTTATCTAGTACATTGTGGTCCTGGCCTGCAAGGGCCTCTCTTGCAGGTCAGGATCAGGCAGACTGACACCCTCTGGGCAGTGTTTATCTTTTATATTAAAATCTACATATTCTTTATTTACAATAATTTTCCAATACCTATCAGCTATGTTAGACAGTGTTCCTCTAATCTAAACCAATCAAAAGTGCCACCACTGCAGCAGACGATGGAGGCTAAAAGACCAAGAAGGAGGACAGGGACACGCCCAAAATCCTCCATCTTTGCCCCTTTATAAAACCCCTAAAATTCTCCATTTTCACCCTGTGACAAGTTAACTATCACTCTACTCAAACTCTAGTGGCTTGTAACTTTTCATATAAAGTTGGTAATTTTTTTCACAAGCCCAAATCAAAGGCACAGGTGTTTTTGACTTCGTGCCAGGGTCTCTGAGCCCCTTGCCAGGGTTTCTGATCCCCCAAGGCAGCCAGAGGAACGTTCTGGGTTCTGACCCCTGGGCTGTTGGACAGGATGTCCAAGGAGTGGTGAGTGTGTAGGGATTTCAGATCAAGGTCTCAGGGTCCCTCCTGCCTTTGCAGAATGCCTGGAAAGGTTTTCCCCAGCTCCATGGGAGGGTTCCACCGACATCCAGAGAGGGAGAAAATGCAGGTAGGGAGTTCCAAAGTGGCTGCCTTGCCTTCAGCCCCATGAAGAGAAGGGAAGGAGAACTTGCCTGCCCAATTCCTCTGCCCTCCAGCCTCTTCCCTGCTCCGTCCTGACACAGGGCTGACTTCTTCATCCCCCAAAAAACAGATCTTGGGGAGCCCTCCCACCAGCAAGAGGCTGTTCCACACCACCAATGCTAATATCAAGCTGCTTATCTACCCCGGGGCTATAAAACTCTCAGCTGCAAAGGGGGAAAAAAAAAATTCCCGCTGTTCTTTCCATCTGCTCCTGCTTATTGCAGCCTTATCAGCACACCCAGGCAACCTGCGGGGCACGGGAGTCACGCAAGGGCTGCAGTGCAGGGGAATGCTGGCTTTGGGGGGGCCTGGTGGGCAGGGGGTTTGGGGCTCTGGGGCATTGATCTGTGGGGTATTCCTTGTGGGAAATGGGTTTGGGACTCTGGGGCATTGATCTTTGGGATGTCACTGGTGGGAAATGGGTTTGGGACTCTGGGGCATTGATCTTTGGGATGTCACTGGTGGGNCTCCGGTGCATTGCTCTGTGGATTCTCCCTGGTGGGCAGTGGGTTTGGGATTGATCTGTGGGATGTCCCTGTTGGGCAGTGGGTTTGGGACTCTGGGGCATTGATCTTTGGGACGTCTCTGGTAGGAAATGTGTTTGGGACCCTGGTGTCTTGACCTGTGAGGTGTCCCTGGTGGGAAATGGGTTTGGGATTGCTCTGTGGGATGTCCCTGGTGGGAAATGGGTTTGCAGCTCTGATGCATCGATCTTTGGGGTGTCCCTGGTGGGAAATGGGTTTGGGATTGCTCTGTGGGGTGTCTGTGGTAGGAAATGGGTTTGGCACTCTGTTTCATTGATCTTTGGAATGTCTCTGGTGTGCAGTAGGTTTGAGACTGCTCTGTGGGATGTCCCTGGTGGGCAGTGGGTTTGGGACTGCTCTGTGGGGTGTCCCTGGTGGGAAATGGGTTTAGGATTGCTCTGTGGGATGTTTCTGGTGGGCAGTGAGTTTGGGACTCCGGTGCATTGCTCTGTGGATTCTCCCTGGTGGGCAGTGGGTTTGGGATTGATCTGTGGGATGTCCCTGTTGGGCAGTGGGTTTGGGACTCTGGGGCATTGATCTTTGGGACGTCTCTGGTAGGAAATGTGTTTGGGACCCTGGTGTCTTGACCTGTGAGGTGTCCCTGGTGGGAAATGGGTTTGGGATTGCTCTGTGGGATGTCCCTGGTGGGAAATGGGTTTGGGACTCTGGGGCATCAACCTGTGGGGTATCCCTGGTGGGCAGTGGGTTTGGGACTGCTCTGTGGGGTGTCCCTGATGAGCAGTGGGTTTAGGACTCTGGTGCATTGATCTTTGGGGTATCCCTGGTGGGAAATGGGTTTGGGATTGCTCTGTGGGGTGCCCCTGGTGGGCAGGGGATTTGGGACTCTGGGACATTGATCTGTGGTGTGTCCCTAGTGGGAAGCGGGTTTGGGACTCTGGTGAATCAATCTTTGGGATGTCCCTGGTGGGAAAAGGGTTTGGGACTCCAGAGAATCAACCTGTGAGGTGTCCCTGGTGAGCAGTGGGTTTGAGACTCTGGTGCATTGATCTTTAGGGTATCCCTAGTGGGAAATGGGTTTGGGATTGCTCTGTAGGGTGTCTCTGGTAGGAAATGGGTTTGGGACTCTGGGGCATTGATCTTTGGGGTGTCCCTAGTGGGCAGTGGGTTTGGGACTCTGGTGCATTGACCTGTGTCCTTATTGTAGTTGGTGGAGCTGTTATTTGGCTGGTGAACTGCAGGGGTTGTCCTAAACCATCCTGCCAGTTTTCTCCCAGTGCCCCATGTGCCCTGCAGCAGGTCTGGACCTTCCCTACCAGTGCTTTTCCTACGATGTTGGGATTAGGATGTTAAGCAGTGAAGACACTGCTGGCGTGACACCAACAGCTGCTTGTGCTGGCTCAGGGAATTCGGGTGGCTCTGAGGCTGCATCACTCTGTGTTCCACCACAAACTGGTGACCAAGCAGGGCCTGGACACAGAGTCACTCCTTTTCCCCCAGGCTGGTTTGGCGGGTCTGGACAAGCCAGGATCTCCCCGAAATCTTGGGCAATCGGCTTCCCCATTCTCTTCCCCACCACGCTTTCATCTCTGCCTCTTCTGGGAAGCTTTTGTGCAACACCTGATGAGTGATTGACGTTTGGACATGGCAGGAGCTCTGGCTGGAGCCCCAGTGCTCGGGCTATGGGGGCAGAGCCCTGCCCTGGGAATGGGTGCAGGAGTGGAGGCTGTGCCTGTCCCCGTGTCCTTGCTGCTGGTGCTGGGGTCAGCTGGGGTGGCTTTGCATCCAACCTGGGGACAAGGAGGCATCTGTCTCTGCTGGCATGGGCTGACTGGCAGCCAATGTAAACTCTTGAGTTGGAGCTGGAGCAATTCCTGGGTCTCATTCTCTTCCTGCTGTGAGAATGCCCGGAACCACAGCTGCAGCAGCTCGGCTGTCTCAGCAGCCAGGGCTGAAGGTGTCCTTGTTTGTGTCCTCCCTTCTGTCCCTCATTGTGTCCCTCTTTTTGTCCTCCCTCTTGTCCTCCCTTGTATCCTCCCTTGTGTCCTCCCTCTGTCCCTCCTTCCATCCCTCCGTATGTCCTCCCTTGTGTCCTCCCTTGTGTCCTTCCTTCTGTCCTCCTCTCTCCTTCAGTTCTCCCTTGTACCCTCCCTTCTATCCCTCCTTACGTCTCTCCTTGTGTCTTCCCTTCTGTCCTCTGTTCTGTCCCTCCTTTTGCCCTCCCTGTGCCCCTCCTTCTGTCCTCCTTTCTGTCCCTCCTCTGTCCTCCTTTCTGTCCCTCCTTGTGTCCCTCCTTCTGTCCCTCCTTCTGTCCTCCCTTGTGTCCTTCAGGGCCACCACTGACCATGATGAAGGCCCAAGTGGCACCAGAAGTTTGGCCATTGGGAAAATTTCTTCACCATAGAGGTGGTCAGTGCTGGAGTCACCATCCTTGGGGGTTAAAACACGTGGGGACACAGGTTAGTGGTGGCCTTGGCATGCTGGGCTTGGTGATATTAAAGCCTTTTCCAGCCTGAACAATTCTGTAATTCTGCAGTTCTGGTGCACCCATGGGGCTGTGGGGTTGTGGCCGGGGTTGGCAGCCCTGTATCCATCAGAGAGTGATTCCCAAAGCATACAGTCCAAGACTGGATGTGGGGGAAGAGCCAACATTTAATGGAATATCCAGCACTGGAAACACCAGGAAACAAATCAGGCAACGATTGCTACTAAACAAGGCAGATAAACCAAGAGTCCTGAGGGTTTTGATACATCCCATCACCCCACAAAGCTGTTCCAGACCCTGCTGTGCTGCAAGGATGCCCTGGAGGTGCCTGCTCAGCTCCTGCCCTTCATGGGGAAGCGCTGCCTGACCTGGAAGTGCTCACACCTCTTGTGTTTCATGGACAGCCCGTAGATCGGGGTCATGTCCACCCTGACACCCTTGCAGACACTGAACTCTAACTGCTGGAGCAGCGTGACCAGGAAGAGGAACACCTGCCACCTGGCAATGTTCTCCCCAATGCACCTCCTCTTCCCCAGGCCAAACACCAGCACCTTCTCCCCGTCCTCTTTGTTCACTTTGGTGCCATCAGCACTGAGGAAACGCTCGGGGTTGAAGGTTTCAGGGTCCTTCCAAAGCGTCCTGGAAGGGAGAACATCAGGTGTTGAGATGGTTTCTCCTGGTCACGGGTGTTGGGGGAACACTGGAAAGTGGGAACTGTCAGGAAGAACATCCCTGATCGTTGGCCACCACGGGAGGGATCCTGTCTATCCCTGAAGGAGGGGACATGTTTGTCACCACAGGAGGGATCCTGTCTATCCCTGCAGAAGGTGTCCTATTTGCCACCACAGGAGGGGACCTGTTTGTCACCACAGAAAGGATCCTGTCTATCCCTGCAGAAGGAGTCCTGTTTGTCACCACAGGAGGGACCCGTCTGCCACCACAGGAGGGTTTGTGCCTCACAAGGTACTCACTCGTCATGGTTCACTTGCCACTGGTTGACGAACACGCAGCGATCCTTTGGGATGTAGTAGCTGTTCAACACCGTGTCCTTGGTGGTGCTGGGGAGAGAAAAGATGGAGAGTTGGATGAGCCTGAAGCTTCTTCTGCATCCTCAGGCTGCTCCTGAAGGCTGTGACCCAAAGGGGGGGTTCTGTGGAGACAGCTGTGTTCCATAGCACGGTGCCTCAAGGAGCAGCTCTGGCAGCCCAGCCTGTACCTGTTGTCCCTGAAAATAAACCTTCTGATTTGTTTTAGTACAGTGGAGTCAGTTCTCATGAATTGTAAGATAAACAAGGATCGTGTTTCCATTCCTTTGTGAAAAGATATCACCTGATGGACTTCTCAAGTGACCAGTGGAGAAGGAGAGGTGGGAACTTCTCTGTCCAATCTCTGGTCACTGTCCAGAAACTTATAGATACAAGGTCAACAATAAATGAGAGAGTTCTTTTCTTTTTCTCTGCCTGAACACCTGTTGTGTGTGTTGCTGTGTTCCCTCTGTACATCACAGTGACACGTACCTGTGTGGGATGGTGAAGGGCATGAAGGAGGAGTGCCTGAACATCTCCAGGATGAAGGCTTCTGTGTAGGGCAGCATGCCTCGGTCCGACAGCCGTGGCCGCCGCTCCCTCCCGATGGTCCGGTCTGGGGGACAGCGGGGACAGGGTCAGGCTCAGGGCTGACCAGAGAGCTTTGGACCAGAGGAAGGGGGGTCATGGACTCACCCAGCTCTTCCTGGATCTTCCTCTGGATGCTGGGGTACGTCACAAGGTACATGAGGCTCCAGGACAGGGCTGTGGTGACAGTGTCGAAGCCTGGGCAAAGAGGATGGGGTGTGGGTGAGCTGAGCACAGCACCCACCCTGCCCATCACATGGGGCAGTCCGGGGTGGCTGAGGAGGCAGGGGACATCCTGGACATGCAGTGAGGCTTGGGGCTTTATTAGCCATAATGAACTTGGCTAAAATATCCAACTCTCTCAACCTGTCCCTGCTCCTGGCTTGTGTCAGGTTTGAACAGCTTCCCTGGGACTGGGGGAATTTCCACAGAAAGATCAGTCAGCCCACAGACATCTCCCTCAGCCAGAAAAAGCCACCCTGGCATGTGAGGCTTGGCTGAGCTCTATCCCATGCCCTCCACTTTTCCACAGCTGGTGCCCCAGGCTGGTCTCTAGAGGTATCCCTGGAAGGTCCAGGGAGCAGGAGAGCGAGTGCTTGGACCCCACCCAGCTGCCTGGTGTTGGGTCAGACAGGAGGGGCTGGAGAAAACCTGAGAGTGAGTGCCACAGCTGAGGAAAGATGGGAGAGGATACCTGCTCCAAAGAGGTCGTTCACGAGGTTGACAATCTTCTCCTTGGGGATCTGCGTGGCCGTGTTTGTTCCCAGATTTTTGTCCAGGCACTGCTCAATGAGGGTGTCCGTGATGTCCCGGATGTTGTTCTGAGAGGAAGAGGAGAAAGGGGATGGAGCAGGACTGGCAGAGGGATGGATGGGTGCTCCTGAGCAGTGCTGGGGGGGCCTGGTGTCACCCATCATCCCTTAGCTCCTGTGGTCCCTGTGGAACCAGGAGGTTCTCTGAGGAACCTGTGCCCAGAGAAAATGTTCACCCACCAGGCTGGCAGCATCACAATGGAACGGAGGAGACGCTGAGAGGCTAATGAAGGTGAGTCAGGTGGGACATCAGGAAAAGGTCCCTCCCCCCGAGGGAAGGGTGGGGCTCTGACCAGGTTCCCCCAGGAACAGGCACGGCCCCGGGGCTGTGTTTGGGCAATGCCCTCAGGGGTGCACAGGGTGGGATTATTGGGGTGGGTGCGCAGGGCCAGGAGCAGGAATGGGTGATCCCTGTGTGAGCCAACTATGGATATTCCACTATTCTGTAACATTCAGTGATTCTGTGAGAAGGAGGGCTGAAGAGAGACAAAACCACTTCGATGCCAGAAAGGGCAGGAGAGCAGGGGAGGGTCCTGCGAGCTCTTACCTCGTCGTAGGTCTCGTAGTGCTCCTTGACCCTGCTCTGCAGGAAGCTGAGGAAGTACCTGTTGAACTCGATGAACAATTTCATGCTGCGGCTGGGCAGGTAGCGCAGCAAGGGGATGAAGTCAGCGGGGTTGCCAGCAGCAGCCACATCAGTGAACTCCTCAGTGGAATTCACCAGCCTGAGCAGCTCCTGGTCCTCGTGTTCATAGCGCTTGCCGAAGCACATGGCACAGATGACGTTGGCCACCGACACCACCAGGTACCGGTAGGGCTCGAACCTCTTCTGCTCCTCCATCAGCTGCAGGAACTTGGCCACCAGGTACTCGGCCTCCTTGGAGACGTGCTCCTCCAGCAGGCAGCTGGCCGACGAAGTGGGGCTGGGCGCCACCGAGAAGCTCTTCAGGGCGCTCTGGGCCAGCTTCCTGCGCGC
>VXBS01010225.1:1071050-1099343 GCA_013400255.1 Sitta europaea
CCTGTGTTTCTCCATGTGGGGTTCCCTGTGTTTGTCCATTGAGGGGGGTTCCCTGTGTTTCTCCGTGGGGGGGTTCCCTGTGTTTCTCCGTGGGGGGGTTCCCTGTGTTTCTCCATGGGGGGGTTCCCTGTGTTTATCCATTGAGGGGGGGTTCCCTGTGTTTGTCCATGGGGGGGGTTCCCTGTGTTTGTCCATGGGGGGGGTTCCCTGTGTTTCTCCATTGAGGGGGGTTCCCTGTGTTTCTCCATGGGGGGGTTCTCTGTGTTTATTCATTGGGGTTCCCTGTGTTTATCCATTGGGGGATCCCCCTTTTCACCTTGGGGGTTCCCCTTTTTACTTTGTGGTGCCCCTGTGTTTACCTGTGGGGTGGGTTGAATTTACCTGTAGTCTGTCTATTTATTTACCATATTTACAGTATTTGGGATCCCTGTGGTGTCTTTGTGTTTTTCTACAGGGTTACATCCCTCCCTTCAATCCAACCCCAGTACAGTTTAATTTATATTTGCACTCAAACATAGATTTATTGTTTGAGGTTTTTTTGCTAAGGGCAGCCCCTTGTTTTTAGAAAGAGCCCATGAAATATGATGATGTGTGCTGAGCTCTTTCCTGTATTTCCTCAGGGAGATTCAAAAGAAAACAGGAAATGGAACGAAGTTCCAGTTTTCCTGTGGGTACCCAGGGATGTGTTATCTGTGTTTTGGGAGTGCTTTTCATCAGCCCTCTCCTCGGAATGCAGACACTGTAATCGTGGGTTAATATAAACACACAGCCACAGGAAGGAGAGCAGCCTGCTCCTGAGCAATTTATGGCTTTGTGACCAAATTTAGTGTTTCCTTCCCTTTGAAGCATCCCCTCTTTTCAGGCCTGTGAAAGTTAGGGGAAGGGAGTTTGGTTTTTTTTTCCTCATCCAGTTTTTTTTTTTGCCTTGCATCTTTTTCCAAGAGGCTCAGCTTGCAGAGAATCCAGCTGCATCTTCCACAAGTGTGATTTACACATGGATGTTGATCTCCTGTGTTCCTTTGTGCTGCTCACTGTAAATATCAAACATTCTCCCTCTTTGATTGCAGCATGAAAGGCAAATCTATACGTTTAGGAGCTTGTCATGTCTCTTGTTCTCCGTGAAGCTCGTGAGGCTGTCACTGGGAAATCTGGGATCAAAGGAGCTCTTTAGCTGCTTCCAGGAGCATTGAAAACATCTGTCTAAACAAATTGCAGTTTTTCCTCCCTGCTTCTGACAGAATCTGAGTGCTGGGAAGGAGAGCAACTGGTTTTGAATTCATTTATCTAGTTGTGGCAGTGATGCTGGTGCTGCCTCTGCAGATTCCTGGATTCCCATTTTTGGGGATTTTCTCCCCATTCTGTGTTTCTCTGTTGGTTAGGGTTCCCCTCCCTCCCTGTATCTCTGGTCCCTTAAAGATTTTGGTTTTCATGTGCACATGCAGAGATCAATCCTGAGTATTCACAGGAGCTGTTTTGCCCCAGTGTCCATTTAAGAAGAAGATAAATTCCCAGTTTGAAATCACAGGGAGTGGTGCCTTTTTCCCAGCCAGGAAAAGAAACTCGAGATACTTTTAGTAAAGAGGTAATATAAGAAAGATATCCACAAAACCCCCTGAAGGCCTTCAAATAAAGATCTGCTCTTCTATCACCTCCATACTAAAATTACCTTGAGTTTCATTTCCGGGTAGGGAATAGGTAAAAGGAGAATACAGGGAAAAAACACTAAATATTCCTCTTGGAAGCATCAGCCTTGAATTCAGCCAGTCAAACCAAGCTCTGCCATACAGTGGGGAAGGCCAAGCCCTATCCAGAGCTTGCCCCTCTCCCTGGGATGTTGGGCTGTCATTATTCCCTCCCAACAAAGCAGAGAGGAGGGCGAGCCAGAGCCAGGGGTGCTGGTTCAGCTGCTGCCTCTGTGCATCTCTTCCAGCCAGGCCTGTGCTCTTCCCAGCAGCTCTGTCCCCACCATGGCCACCGACTGGCTGGGCAGCATCGTGTCCATAAACTGTGGAGAGAGTTTGGGAGTCTACCAGGGCAGGGTGTCTGCTGTGGACCAGGTGAGCCAGACCATCTCCCTGACACGGCCCTTCCACAATGGTGTCAAATGCCTCGTGCCAGAAGTCACCTTCAGGTGAGTGCTTGCCTTTCACCCAAGCCTTGGGATGGTTTTTTTTCCCTCAGATGTCACCTCCTCACCCTAAAATTCCTCACTGCTGCCCAGTGCCTCTGGTATTTGTGTTAGTTTGTGTGCAAATTTCATCCATTCCTGCCTCGGATCCTGGAGTTGGAGTGGGGTAGCTCAGGCTCAGAGTCAGGTTGTGTATGTGTCCAAATATCTATTTACATGTAAACTATTTATTATTTTTATTTGTATTCTCTTCTGTTGTAGCTTTTTTTTAAGCTCTGCCCTCAGCAGGTTTTTTTTCCACCAGTTCCTGGTAACACTGGGCTTAAAAAATATAAATAGCTGTCACTTCTCACTGCACTTTTTCCTGTTCTCTGGAATGTTGTAGTTAAGGCCCTGAGTCACTCATTTTTCAATAATGTTGACTTCACAAAGTCAATACTCTGAAGTTAATTTTTTTTTCCCTGAGATTTTGAAGAGAAACAGAGGGGGAAGACACTAGCCACATCCTGCCAGGGGATGTGTGGAAGTCTCTCTGCTCTCATATCCCACTTGGACAAATGCTCAGTTAAAGCTAGAAGAGCCTAATTCCTGATGTATTCCTTGCAGTCAGTGCAAATGGAGGTCTTTATAATCACTCCTTTGTTTTCTTTTGGCTTGTGCCCAGTGCTAGATTAGTTTTCTTTATCCCTTTTTTCTTTGGAAATGGGAAGTATCCTTGCCTGAGCACGAACTACACTAATCTGAGGGTAGCTTTCTGCAGGAGTGGATTAAAACTAATAGTAGCCTCAAGGCTGAGAGCAATTAATTAGCTAGAAACTGTTGAATTAATGCAGATTTCTGCCAAGCTCTGGGCCAGTTGCTTCCAGTTTTTGCTTGACTGACTCCTGCTTCAGCTGCAGAACCTTTCCAACGAAATCCAGGTGCAGTGCAGGAACACTGAAGTGGCTGTCTTGAGGATTTGCCATTTCGGTGGAACATTCTGATGTTTGTGGAAACTCCCAGTGTGTTTGAGTATAAAATCCCTTTATTCCCTCATTTCTCCCGTTGGACAAGGATGTTTTTCCTCAGAAGTTTGGTTTGGTTTTTTTTTTCCTGCCAGGGTGTGTGCTACATCCCTGATTTTTCTGGTGCTGTTTTAGGGCAGGTGACATCACTGAGCTGAAGATCCTGGAGATCCCAGGGCCGGGGGACAGCCAGCAATGTGGGGACTCCCAGCACATGGACACAGCCATGCCAGGGGTGGGCTACCAGGTGGGGCCCAGCCAGAATGGCACTGGCAAGGTGCTGAAGAAGCCCCTGGCCAGCAGTGCCCCTCAGAACATCCCCAGGAGGACAGACATGAAGAGCCAGGACATTGTCATCTCCCCACAGCAGCAGTGCTCCAAGAGCTACATGGATCGGCACATGGAGACGCTGAGCCAGTCCAAAGGCTTCCGTAGGAGGCACAATTCCTGTGAGTCTGGGGGGTTCCTGGAGCTCTCCTGCTCCAGCAGCTTGCCTTCTCCACCAAACCTTGCTGGAAGCTTTCCCTGGCTCTCCTTATTGTTGGGTTGTTTTGAAATGGATTGTATTTCTGACCCCACTGGAAAGGTGGTTGTGGTCAGGTGGGCTCGGTCTCTTTTTCCAGGCAACAGCTGACAGAACTAGAGGACAATTCCTGTGAGTCTGGGGGGTTCCTGGAGCTCTCCTGCTCCAGCAGCTTGCCTTCTGCACCAGACTTTGCTGGATACTTCCCCTGGCTCTCATTATTGGGTTATTTTCAAATACCCAATAATGTTGGATATTCAATGACCCCACTGGAAAGGTGGTTGTAGGCAGGTGGGGGTCGGTGTTTTTTTCCAGGCAACAGCTGACAGAGCTAGAAGCCAATTCCTGGGAGTCTGGGGGGGTCCTGGAGCTCTCCTGCTCCAGCAGCTTGCCTTCTGCACCAATGTCTGGGTTTGAGTGACAGGTGTGTGCTGAGGAAGGCAGGAGCCTCCCTTGGAATGGAGAATGTAAACTCCCTCCCTCTGAATTACTGTAATTTTGAAATTAAGGGGCTCTCAGGCAAAGAGATAGGGATAGGAATGACAGCTCTTTATCAGGAGAATTAAAATAAAATGCAATAATAAAATAACAAATCCACTGACAGAGTCAGAATCCCCCCAGCCCCCTGTGGGTTGGGTGTTGGTGCAGAGCCATCCCATGGGGTGCAGCCTCTTGCAGGGGCAGAGGGGGCTCTGCTGGGGCAGGGAGCCTGCAGGAAGCGGGGGATTCCCTCTGGAGCTCCACTGGGGATCCCTGGGCCTGGTGTTCCTCTGGGATCCAGTGGGAAAGGCTGATCCTGTGGGATCCATTGGGGAAAGGCTGCTCCTCTGGGATCCAGTTGTTCCTCTGGGATCCAGTTGTTCCTCTGGGATCCAGTGGAAAGGCTGTTCCTCTGGGATCCAGTTGTTCCTCTGGGATCCAGTTGTTCTCTGGGATCCAGTGGAAAGGCTGCCCTGGTGTCCCAAATCCCAGATTGTATCCAGGTAGGAATGCTTGGCTCCATCCCCAGTGGGATGATGGAATTTTCTCAGCCATGAACTGAGGCTCAGTGGCCCAGGAGCAGAAGATCTCTCCCGGATGAGGATGGGTCCTGGAAGGGGTAAAGAAAAATACCCCAGGTGGTTTTTAACAGCTGGGCCTTGAACAGAGGATTACCACCCCCACCCCCCCCAGTTTTAACAGCTGGTGATAGAACACAAACTTCTGGTTACATCTCTCACTTCAACCCAAGACAATCAAACTGTGCTGGAAACTTCCTGAGGGTTATTTTGAAACAGAATGTATTTCTGACCCCACTGGAAAGGTGGTTGTAGTCAGGTGGGCTCGGTCTCTTTTTCCAGGCAGCAGCTGACAGAACTAGAGGACAATTCCTGTGAATCTGTGGCTTTCCTGGAGCTCTCCTGCTCCAGCAGCTTGCCTTCTCCACCAAACCTTGCTGGAAACTTCCCCTGACCCACCTGTGGTTATTTTGAAATAGAATTTATTTCTGAGAGGTGGGGGTAGTCAGGTGGGCTCGGTCTCTTTTTCCAGGCAACAGCTGACAGAAGGAGAGGACACACAAATTTAGGTGTGTAAATTTAGGTTGGATGTTAGGAAAGAATTTTTAACTGAAAGAGTGATAAAGCATTGGATTTGGAGTCACCATCCCTGGATATGTTTAAAGAAAGATTGAGTGTGGCACTCAGTGCCAAGGTGGTGTTAGGGTTGGACTCGATGATCTTAAAGGTCTGTTCCATCTTGGGGATTCTGTAATTCTGTCTCTGTAGAAAATGTCTAATGGCAATTCCCAAGATTTCCTCATCTTGCTGTCTTTCCAGTTTGAAGAGTGCCCAGCTTCCAGCCTTTTCTTCTAAAAGGAGCTATATCATCAATAATTGCAATCAATATAAGAAATCAATACTAAGTTATCAATATTGCAGTTTTTATCCTCAGGTGAGAGGAAAACCCAGTGGGCTGTAGCAGCTCAATGTTCTATTTGCAAGGATCCTTGAGGGAAAATGGAAGAAACCTGCAGGGAGACTTTCCCCCACTGCTTTATCTTTTATGATTTTAAGACTTGTGAGGCAGCAGTGAGAGTTCAGGATTAATGCCTTTTTTTTTCTTAATTTAACCTCTTGCTGTTGAAATTTCCCCAAGCTTTTCTATTTAAGGCTTTTATACCCATAACCTATTACAACACCCCTCATACATAATTACAAATGGGTTTTCACTGTGTTGTTAAAAATACAAATTAATGAGGGTGATGTAAGACACAGCATCCCCAAGTCACACAGCCTTTTTTTTTTATTTCTCTTGATAAAATCTTCAAAATTGGGCCAAACTTGGCTTTGTTCACTTCTTTTCTCAAACCCCCCTGAGCTACCTTCCTTTCCAGACCCTCATAATCCAATTCCTGAATTTTCAATGTCTATCCAGAATATTTCCATGATTTAATTGTTGAAGTCTCACTATGTTGAAGCCATGACTTCATTTTTTTCCCCCCTCTTGCAGTTAAAAAAGAAACAAGTCAAACAGGTGTAAGGCTGTGATTTTGGGGAGAAATTCCTTTCTGCCCCCCCAGCAGCTGGGATATTCTTACCCCTTTTGGGGTGATAGATTTGGGATGAGCAGAGAGTTTAACCCACAAACAACTCACATTTACACAACAGGTTACTTTTACAGATTTTTAGGCAGGTTGGACAAGGTCCTAGGTGCAGATTGTTAGCTTGGGTTCATTTTGGACTACAGGAGGTAGAGAAGGGCTGTCTCACCCTGTAAAATTTTGTTTGGAGAGCAGGGAGAGTGGTGTGTGAGTTTTGGGAGGAGGGGGTTGGAACTGGGCCTGGCTTTGTGCAGGACTCCGGGGTAGAACTGAGATGTCATCCCCAACTTGGGTCCTCCAGCTGAAAGTTGACCTCTTGTTGGCCTCTAGCGTGCCAATTCAGGGCCAGAATTCCCCTGTGGTGTGACAGGAATCAATAAAGAGCAAACTCCAGCAAAGGCTCCTCTGCCCTGCCTGCCCCAGGGATCTCTCAGGAGGGCAGCCAGCTGGCTGGAAACTTTGTGTGCTGTACATGAAAGAGTTGTTATTCCCTAGAAACAACAACAACAACAAAAAAAAAAAGAAACCCAGCCCAGCAGGGATTGTTTATGTTGTGAGGGAGGTGCTTTTGTGTGTGGCACAGCTTGGAGTGGTGCTGCTCTGCTCAGGCAGGGTGCTCCAAAGGAGATCTGCCTTTCTGCAGCCTCACTTTGCTTCCCTTGACTCTTTTTTTTTTTTACTGTCATTTTTTTGCCTGTCTGGAAGGGGATGCTTGAAGAGGAGCAGCTCCTAACTTTGCTCCCAGCTCCTTGGAGGGCCTGTGCCATGTTCTCTTCTTAAATGTGCTGAAACTGGGCTTGTAAGGGGACAGGTGACTCAAAGGGTGATTGTGCAGTTTGTGCCTGTTCCAGGTATTTTGGGATGTTTCAAAGTCTCCTTGGCTGGCTTGGAATTCTTTGTTTCTGTGTTACCACACGGATTCTCTCAAACTCATTTGTATAAATCCCCCACAAAGGGGAATTTCTGAACAGCAGGAAATGGTTTAATAGAGCAAGCAGTGTGGCTTGAGAACTTACTCCATCTGTTGGACACTCTAGGTGATTCCTGTAGCTGCAGGAGTTGGCCTGAAAGATTTTCTAGTAATTGCAAATGTAACCCTGGCAATGACAGACAGAATAATATTGGCTGCAGCTGAAGAGCTAAGGAAGGAATAAGCAAGTGAAGGATGTGTTGACCTCCTAATTGTGTGTTTGCATCAGTTCTTCATCTCCAGCCTTAAGCAGGAGAATTTCATCAGTCTCCCTCCAGAGAATTTGGGCTTTCCCAGTGACTTGTGGTTGGAAAGAAGTTTATTCCAAAATACAAGGTAAGAGATGAGAAGGGAAGTGAAGCAGGAATGAGGCAATGGGCTGTGTGTCACAGCACAAAAATTACAGCAAAGTTGAGGAAAAAGAGCTCCTTTATATTCAGGGTTTGAATTCTCCCCTAAAAATCATTAATATGGAAGGAAACCCCTATGGTAGTTTCTGAAATTTAGGGGAATGTTGTCCTTGAAAATAAACCTTCTGATTTGTTTTAGTACAGTGGAGTCAGTTCTCATGAATTGTAAGACAAACAAGAATCATGTTTACATTCCTTTGTGTAAAGGTATCACCTGATGGACTTCTCAAGTGACCAGTGGAGATGGAGAGGTGGTGACTTCTCTGTCCAATCTCTGGTCACTGTCCAGAAACTTATAGATACGAGGTCAACAATAAACGAGAGAGTTCTTTTCTTCTTCTCTGCCTGAACCCCTGATGTGTGTGTTACTGTGTGTTCCCATCTGCATCACAGTAACAGGGGAATTCCTAAATTTATGTGTTTGCTGGTCACACACCTGCCCCAACAGGGGGCTCAGGAGCAGAGCAAACCTCCTAGCTCAATAAAACCTGAAGAAACCCCTCTTTTGCTGCTGTGTTTTTCCAACCTGGCAGTGGGAAAAACAAAACAGTGGGAAAAATTCTGTTTGCTGCCGTTGTCGTTTATCCCGAGCATGAGCGATGCCAGGGGGGAGTACCCCTCAACTTGGCAGGGGCTGAACCACAAAATACTGTGAGAAAACACCTTTCCCCTTTAAGACCAACCTCCCAAGTCGCTTTTCTCTTTGCTTAGGGTCATCCAGCAGCCGCCACCCCAACCAGGTGACCCCGAAGAAGAGCGGCCTGAAGAACGGGCAGATGAAGAGCAAGGACGACGAGTGCTTCGGCGACGACATCGACGAAATCCCCGACACCGACTTCGACTTCGAGGGCAACCTGGCCCTCTTTGACAAGGCAGCCGTGTTCGAGGAGATCGAGACCTACGAGAGGAGGAGCGGCACCCGCTCGCGGGGCACGCCCAGCGAGAAACCCGCGCGCTACCGCCACGACGAGAACATCCTGGAGGGGGAGCCCATCGTCTACAGGAGGATCGTGGTGCCCCAGAACCCGCACAAGGAGTTCTGCACAGGTAGGCCCACCCTCACTGCTTTGGTTTTTGGCTGCTTTGTTTTTTCGCTGATTTTTTTCGCTGATTTTTTTCGCCGATTTTTTTCGCCGATTTTTTTCGCCGATTTTTTTCGCCGATTTTTTTCGCCGATTTTTTTCGCCGATTTTTTTCGCCGATTTTTTTTCGCCGATTTTTTTCGCCGATTTTTTTCGCCGATTTTTTTCGCCGATTTTTTTNNGCCCCCTTCCTCTCCCCCCGCTTATTTTTTCCTGCTCTTTTTCCTGCTTTTTTTGCCTCTTTTCTTGCCCCTTTTTTCCTGCCTTTTTTCCTGCTTTTCCCCTGCTTTTCTTGCTACTTTTCTTGCTGCTTTTTTTTGCCTTTTTCCCCACTCTTTTCTTCTGGGGTGTCACCTTAATTCGGTCTGAGCCAGGGTTCCTTCACCTGAGGCTGGGTTTGTATGTCCCCACACAGCTTTTCTCTGCAGAAAAGCAGAGTATTTCTCTCTGTTTCTCAGAAATATCCTCAGAGAGGGCAGCCAGGTGAATTGTTGCCCCAGCAGGCAGGGATGCTGATGGTTGGGAGCTGTAGGAATCCTTGCTTTGATTTCAGTAGCCTGCTGAACCCACGGGCACTCAGGATTTGTGCTTTCATGGTTTCAGGAAAGAAAACTGAAATTCCCTGTGTTTCTGGCACTTGTAGTTCCCCATTTCTGCACAGGTTTAAATATGTAAAAAGGATTTAAAGCACATTCAGCTCCAAATTCCAGGTAACTTTATCCTTAGGATCTCCTGCCTTGGATTTTAACTGCTTCTAAAATGTAAGAGAGAAATTTGGCATTCCAGGAACATTTTTTTTCCACATCAGAATTAAATCAGATGTCAGCTCTTCTTGCAGGGACTCAAACCAACTGATACTCTGGTGGCCTGAGCAGAAGTGTGAGCAGCTCCTCGGGCTGTCATTCCTCCTCTGCCTGGAAATTCCATCTGGGCTGTGAAAAGCTTCAGGGCAGGAAGCTGATGGATTTGTAACCATTTGCTGCTTTTCAGTTTTGAAAAGTCCTTTTTTTTTTTTTTTTTTTAATGGTTCTGCTGTTACAACAGTGTCCCAGTTCTCCATTTCTGTCATCCCTCTTCTTCTTATCCCATTCTGCTCTGGGGTGAGAGGAAAACACAGTGGGTTGTAGCAGCTCAGTGTTGTGTTTGCAAGGATCCTCGAGGAAAAGTGGGAGAAACATGCAGGGACACTTTCCCCCACTGTTTTGCCTTTTGTGATTTTGAGGCAGCAGTGAGAGTTCAGAATTAATGCCTTTTTTTTTTCTTCTGCTTAATTTAACCTCTTGCTGTTGAAATCTCCCCAAGCTTTCTGTGCAAGGAGCCCCACTGATTCCCCGTGTGCTGCCTCTTTTTTCTGCCTGGTTTCCTGTGTATCTCATGGGTGGGTTTTTTTCCCAAGTTTCCCACTTGTCAATCCATCTTCCAGCTGGCTAGTTTGAGAGGAGACAGGGCCTCTGTGGATGTCTAGGCTGAAACAAAAGCTAAGCCACTGTTGGCAGCCACTGAGCAGGATGGCTGACAGGGATTCCAGCAGCAGAATTCCTGGGAGCAAAACCAGTGAGGAAATTCAGGGAGCAAAACTCAATCCTGTTTGCTGCTCTGCCAAGCCCTTTGTCCAGCTGAGCAGAAAAAAGCCACAGGGCCAAAGGGACTCTGCCCCAAGCCCACTTGGGTTGCTCCTGAAGCAAACTTCACTTTGCACTCCTCAAAGCAGCCCAGAACATTCCACACGTCGTTCATGGCACAGCTAAAAGCTGAAAGAGGAGAAAAGTCAGTGTGAGCATCACCCTCCCAGAGCACAGCCTGGCTGCTGAGCCCTGAGCCTGGCACACAGCTCGGCCTCTTTGCTGCCAACACCCCTCACTGGGAATAAAAAAAAGGGTTTTGGAAGAACAGGCCCTGCTGTAAAGTGCTCTGAGCTCCCAAACTGCTGCACAGCTTCTTTGCTGCAGGACCTGCTCCCCAAACACACAGATGTTCAAAGAGGAGGAACAGAGGCAGAGCTGAGAGCCAACACATACTGCAATCTTCTGGCAGCATAAAAAGGCAGCTCCTGCAAGGATCAGCCTTCCCAGGCCTGCAGTTTTGGCTGGACAGTTCAGCAGCTGCAGGGAGGATGCTGAGCTGGAGGCCGCCTGCCTCTCAGTGCCTCAAAGAGCAGCTGGGGGGAGGAAAAAGGTGCCAAGAGCTCCAAAAACCTCGATTTTGGGGGTGTGTCTGTGGCAGGACTCTCCCTGCAGTTTTTCCTGGTTTCCTAAGGGAAGCTCCCCTTCCTAGTTATGATAAAGCATTTCTTTTTCCTGGTTTTTGGGGTTTTTTTTGTTTTTATTTTTAACCCTGGGCCAATCTGAGAGATGGTTGTGTTAACAGAGTCCTGAGTGATTCTCTGTCTGCTGCAGCAGCACAAAACTTGGTGTAAATTTTCAGGTTTAGCTAGGTTTGGGTTTTTTCAGGGTTAGGATTAAAAGTGAGAGAGGCAGAATTTTGTTCAAGTTACAAGTGCTTTTACATGCTAAATTAACAAGGCAAAATGGAGTGTCTGGGTTTTATTAAGTCTAAATTATTTAATTATGAGATGCTAACAAATTTATTTTTACTTATAACTTAACTGGTTATTAATGTGCCACACTGTGGGATTTTCAAATTAATTCAATAAAATTATCTGAATTTGTGAAGGAGAAGAAGGACTATGTTTTAAATCTTTTGTTTTATATATATTATTTTAATTAGACACTTAAAATTTTAAATTTCTTACTCTGTGATGTAATACACTTCTCAGTTATACATACACAGACTCAATGCTGTTACTCAGTTTTGGGAGCTTTTCTCAAGGCTTCAGGTCAAATCTTTTTGGGTCATTTTCAGCCAACCCAGAAAGCCTGAAATTCTCAATGTAAAGAGGATTGTGTTAATAGAGCCCTGAGTGAGAAAGTGAATTTTCTGTCACAAAACTGATGCTGCAGATTGGCAGGGAGTTCATATCCAGCCCTTGGCACTGTGACATCCCTGCCAGCTTTTTTTTTTTTTTTTTTTTTTAATTATTCCCCAAGGAGCTGAGGAATAACCAGAGGTAAAAACCAAACTGCTGCTGGCAGCTTTGAGTCAGGCTTTTTTTTTTTTGTTTTGTTTTGGTTTTTTTGGTTTTTGTTCCCCAAAAGCTTCCTCTGCAGAATTGCCAGGCTGGGCTTTTATTGCTGACTGGAATAATTTGGGGTGTGTAGGATAAGCACTTCAGTCCACTGGGATGCTTCTGTGAGAGCTGGTTTTGTGGAGCCAGTCTGATGAGTTAAGCACTTCTAAAACAACCCTGTGATTCAGAAGTGAGCAGGGAATGAGGAAAGTGGGAATGTGTTCCAACCAGAAGTGAAAATCTGGTGCTCACAGAGGTGATTGTGGCTGAGCTGAGGCCGTGCCTGGGGCTCCTCCTAAATTCATCTTTAGTCTTCCCTGCTTTGGGCTGGCAGCTGGTGATCTCTCTCTCTATTTACTGGGAAATGCAACTGTCCAGCCAAAACTGCCTGCCTGGGAAGGCTGACCCTTGCAGGAGCTGCCTTTTTATGCTGCCAGAAGATTGCAATGTGTGTTGGCTCTCAGCTCTGCCTCTGTTCCTCCTCTTTGAACATCTGTGTGTTTGGGGAGCAGGTCCTGCAGCAAAGAAGCTGTGCAGCAGTTTGGGAGCTCAGAGCACTTTACAGCAGGGCCTGTTCTTCCAAAACCCTTTTTTTCTTCCCAATGAGGGGTGTTGGCAGCAAAGAGGCTGAGCTGTGTGCCAGGCTCAGGGCTCAGCAGCCAGGCTGTGCTCTGGGAGGGTGATGCTCACACTGACTTTTCTCCTCTTTCAGCTTTTAGCTGTGCCATGAACGACGTGTGGAATGTTCTGGGCTGCTTTGAGGAGTGCAAAGTGAAGTTTGCTTCAGGAGCAACCCAAGTGGGCCTGGGGCAGAGTCCCTTTGGCCCTGTGGCTTTTTTTCTGCTCAGCTGGAGGGAATTGTGCTGGGAGAGGCTCCTGCTGGCAGGGCAGCCAGAACCGCGGCGGGATTTAAATGAAATTAAACCCAGTGATGGTAACAAAAGCAGCCCTTGAGGTTGTGGTGGTTGAGGGGCTGTAAATGTGTTCTGTGAGCCTGCACAATGTCCCTTGTGCTTGCTGAGCTCCAAACCAGGGAGACTGTCCCACTCCTGGACACTCCTGGAATTATTCCTTGCCAAAAGAAAGAGTTGATGATGCTAAGACAGCTGGCAGGAGAGCCTGAGCCCAGTCCTACCTGATCCAATGCCTGGGTTTGTTTTGGAGAGCTAGAACTAGGGAGCTGATGAAATAGCCAAGGGACAAGATGGCTTTTCTCTCCTTTTTTTCTGCCACTGCAAGCTTGGGAAGCATTTGGGAATCCCAGCAGCATTACAGGGCTTGTTTTGGTGAAAAAAACCTCCTAAATCTTTAACTTCTGGAGGGTTAACTCAGCCCTTCTGCTGCCATAGGGTGTTTTTGTCCACCCAGTGTCACCAAGCTGTTCAGCCTACATCTGCCTTATGGGTCGGTTGGGTTTTTTATTTCCCCCCAAGCAGCTGTTAAACACATTTATTTAATACTAAAAAGCCTGGGCTAATTTATTTGATTGCCTTCATTAGCCAAACAATAAAGCTTGCCCCGTCCAACCCAAACATAATTAAAGTTGGCAGGGCTTCAGTTTTGTGGCAGTGGTGTTATTGTTTGTGGGTTTACAAGACGTGCTCTGTGCCAGAGTTTATTTAACTCCCTGGGCCTTGCTTTTGATGACTGGAAGGGAAGTTCAGGCATTTCAGCCTGCTCCTGAGAAGCAGCAATTAGCACAGGCTGGCTGCTAATTGCCACTTCAGTAACCCCCTCAGATTAACCCACCGTGGGCAGCCAGCCCCTGGGAAATGGAGTTTTCCTAAAGCATGGGGAGGGGACAGAAAGGATCTGTGCTAAAATTGTTTGGTTTGTCCTTCTAGGTCGGGGAGTTGGTGCAGAAATCTAAGCAGGGGTGATTCAGATGGAGCAAAAATAATTTGGGAGCTGTGTTAGCCACGGGAGTATTTACAATTCACCAACAGGGGTGCACCTCGAGCTGTATTTATTTTTCCAAAGTCTCATCCCATTTATTTTTCCAAAGTCTCTTTCCATTTTTGAGACCCAAGGAAGATGACAGCAGCTCGTGTGCCAAGCAGCAGACACTGAGTTCTGTGTTTTACCACACTTGAAAAGTCAATTACAGAAAGCAAAAGCACACTGACAAGAGCTTCAGTTAATTATCACAAGTGCATGTCCACTTGTTTAAAACAATGCTTGCTTGTTAGCCTTAAAACACAATGCACTCCATTATTAAGCTTAAAACGTCCTATATCTTGCCAGATATATTTTCCTGCAGCCTTAAGATTTCTNCTTTTCCCCTCCTTCTCTCCCCTTCTTCTCCACAGCTTTGGGTGATTTTATTTAATTGTTGAAATTCGCAATGCAGAACGTGAGTGGCTACTTATTAGGTTAAAAGTAAAAATAANGTTTACTCAGCTATATTCAAAATTGCAACTGCAGCTCTGATTTCTGGTCTGCTCTTTCTAAAACCTGCTTTTTGCAGCTTTCCCATAAACCTTTTTTACCTTTAATGATTCCCACAGGGAGCTCCCTTTTTTTTTTCTTTTTTTCTTTGTTTTTTTTTTTGGGGGGGGAGGGGGGTGTGGATCAGCAGATGATGCTGGGAGAGATCCAAAATCTTTCCAGCCCTCCCTGGAGCTTGAAAACCCAGAAGCAGGGCGTGCTCAGTCCTTATCAGCACTCTTATCAGCAGGCTGGCCTGGCTGATAACAGAGCTGCTGGCTGGAATTTGGAATATAGAGGATTTGAAACTTTGGGTGGTGATGCTCAGAATTACCCTGCAGTCAACCTGAGGCCATAGAAAAGGCTTCCAAAACTGATGGGGTAGCACTGAGATTGGAAGTGTGGAGTTAAATAGAAGTGTGTTAGATCACAGGGTGAGAAAATGANCTCCACAGCTTTGGGTGATTTTATTTAATTGTTGAAATTCGCAATGCAGAACGTGAGTGGCTACTTATTAGGTTAAAAGTAAAAATAAATGACTTGTCATCTCATAATTGAGTAGTTTAGGCTTAAAAAGACCTTGAAAACATAACTCTGTATTCCACTTTTTCTATTAACTTACCATATAAAAACACTCACCATCAGTAAAACTATAACTTAAAAAAACCCCAATTAAATAAAAGCAGGGCTCTCTCTGTCTGCAGAGGCCAGGAACAGAATCCAGGGGCACTCAGCAGTGGCTGCTCTGCTGCATTTTGTTGTCCCCATGCAGGCACACTCCTGGATGTGCCAAACCCACCCCAGAATGTGCCAAACCTCCCCTTTGCACCTGTGCTTGCTTGGTGGCTGGGGAAATGCAAAGAATTCCTCAGAGCTCCAGTGCATGCTGCTCCTGCCCTCTGCATGTGGCCCTGGGCTAGGAGAGCTGCTCCCCCTGGCCTTGCTGGCTGCAGGGGAGCCCACCAGGGCTGCCTGGGGGTCCTGCCAGGCTGGCTGGGTGCTGCCTGAGCCACTCAGAACCTTTCCACCAGCCCTGGCTCACCCTCACACTCCCCCTGGCCCCTCTGGACTGGGCTGACAGTGGCCCCTGGGTAGCCCAGCTGGGCTGGAGCTGCCTGAGCTGTTGGGAAGGAGCCCTGGACATGTGCCAGGGTTGGTGGAAACGCTCTGAGGAGCACAGGTAGAGCTCACCCACCCACCCTGGCAGGACCCCCAGCCACCCCTGGAGCCTTTCCACCGACCCTGTGTCACCCTCACGCTCCCCTGGCCCCTCTGGACTGGGCTGACAGTGGCCCCCTGGGTGCTGCTGGTAGCCCAGCTGGGCTGGGGCAGCCTGAGCTGCTGGGAAAGAGCCCTGGGGGTGTGGCAGGGTGGGTGGAAAGGCTCTGAGGGGCACAGGCAGAGCTCACCCACCCACCCTGGCAGGACCCCCACAAGGCCAGCAGAGCCTTTCCACCCACCCTGCCACACCCCCAGGGCTCTTTCCCAGCAGCTCAGGCTGCCCCAGCCCAGCTGGGCTACCAGCAGCACCCAGGGGGCCACTGTCAGCCCAGTCCAGAGGGGCCAGGGGAGCGTGAGGGTGACCTGGGGAGGCTGAGAGGAGAGATGCTGATGGAGGGACTGAGTTGACACAGTTTGACCTGGTGTTTCCTCTGGCAGGAATCATTGCTTTTAATCCTTGCCCTTTCTGCTTTGGGCCTGACTCCTGGGCACCTCTTCTCAGAGTGGGGGCTGGCTGCTGGACCAGCTGGGATTCCTGGGAAGGGAAGGAGCTGAGAGCTTCTCCTGGATCCAGCTGGGATTCCTGGGAAGGGAAGGAGCTGAGAGCTTCTCCTGGATCCAGCTGAGATTCCTGGGAAGGGAAGGAGCTGAGAGCTTCTCCTGGACCCAGCTGGGATTCCTGGGAAGGGAAGGAGCTGAGAGCTTCTCCTGCTCCAGCTCAGTGGCCATCCCATAATGGGTTGGCACAGGGAGCCCCTGGATCCCTGCAAGTGTCCAAGGCCAGGCTGGACAGTTCTCAGCACTTCCCAAAACCTTTTGTCCCAAATTTGCCCTAAACCAGGACACTCTCTTGTTTCTTTTCTCTTGATCTAAATGCTGGAGCATTTCCCAGCTCTCCAAAACACCTGGGAAATGTTTTTCTGCAGAATTGATTCTTTGAGCATTTTTCTGCTGCTTCTTTGTGCTGTGCTGCAGCTGTTGTGTCTGGAGCATGTTCTGGCATGGGGAACCCCAACCAGCAGATGTGGGGTGGCTTGTTCTGCTGTCATCTCTGGGATTTGGGGGATCATAAAACATCCAGGCTTTTTCTGACACTTCACAACTGCTCTTCTGACTTTCACAGCGCTCAGGAACACTTTATAGTGGGTTAAAGCACTGGAGAAAAACCTTAGTATTCCACCTGTAAATCCCAAAGGCATTCTCAGCCCTCCTCTCCCAAAACTTTGGTGGAAGTGTTTTTTAAACCAGCAGTTGTGTTTAGCTCTCTCTGCTTCCCTGGGAATAATTTGATGGCCTGGGAAGGAATGGGGGGGTGACCAGCTAAGGAGCCTTTTCCCTGCCAACCTCTGGAGGTGTCTGACTAAGCCCTTTTGTGCCCCCCAGACTCGGGGCTGGTGGTGCCCAGCGTGTCCTACGAGCTGCACAAGAAGCTGCTGGCGGTGGCCGAGAAGCACGGGTTGAGCCTGGAGAGGAGGCTGGAGATGACGGGCGTGTGTGCCAGCCAGATGGCCCTGAGCCTCCTGGGGGGGCCCAACAGGTACAGCTGGGGCCTCTGGGGCAGAGCAGGGGCTACCAGGGCCCTCTCAGCTCACTGCTGCTGCCAGGGGAATCCTGAGTTGGAGTCAGCTCCTGACTGGTGGGCAAAGCCCGGCCGGGATTTTCCTTCCCCCATTCTTCTTCCCTTCTCTCGGGGTTTGCTTTGGTCAGGATGACCTTGAGATGTGTAAAAATCGCTGTCTCCCAACCCAGCTGTGAAAGAATGAGTCAGAAATCTTCAGCTGATGCTCTCAAGGTTGTTTTATTGTTTCTTATCTAAGATACTTTCTGTCTGGGCTGCCCAGGTGTGTTCAGCAGGGCAGCCCAAGGCACACACACTGCCCCTGGGGCAGGCACTGACTTTTATACTACAAATTAGGTGTTAGTTATTTACAGTTATGATCCAATGCCTGTCACCTGTGTTAGACAGTTACATTCTACTCCAATCCAATCCCCAAGTGCTACCATCACCAAGAAGATGTGTGTTAGGAAGAAGAAGGAAGGAGGACAGGACAGTGCCCAAATCCCTCCGTCTTGCCCCCTAAGCCCCTATGGTAAGATCCCCAAAATTTCTCTTTTCACTCTACAACTACTACTATCATGCTGTCTAAAATTTCATGACTTTTAATTCTTCATTCACAGGTGGTAATTTGTTCCATGGGTCAAACTCAAAGCCGCAGGAGTCCCTGGCTGCCTGCCAGGGTCTGTGACCCCCCCTGCCAGGGCTTTGGAGCCCCTTGGCTGGAGCTGGGATCATCCAGGACTGTCCCAGACATCCTGGGTTCTGACACCCTTCTTCTCAGCTCAGGGAGCTGAGCTGTGCACAGGAGCCCCTGAGCAGCTCCTTCCTGCACAAAGGGATCCTTCCCTTTGCTGTTTGGGCACCTTACAGTGGCAATTAAAAGCAGAAGGCAGCCTGTATGGATTTTTCAGCTTTTCAGGCATCTGCAGCTCAGCTGAGCACATTCTGCTCTTCACAGCAGCTCTGGGGCCTTTTTGTGGCTCCTGAAGAGGTCTGCTCCCTGTCTCTGCTTCCTAGCTGGTGCTGTGGGCAGGGACTGCACCTTTTTTGTGCTGTTGATTGCAGCTCCAGATTATCTGCTCTCAAAATGAAAGGTAACCCTCCAGTCTCCATCTGCTTTTTACCAGCACCTGGTCACTTGATAGGGAGCACTCAGTGATGACACACAGGAGCTGGAATTCCTGCTGCAAGCCCTTCTGGCTTCCAGGCCAAATGAACTTTGTTGTGCAACTGATGAAGCTCAGGGAGTAGAGACCATTTTTCTTTTTTTAATTGTGATTCCTCTGACGAGGAAACTCACATTTTTAAGCTTTCTTCTGCAATCCTTAGGACCTTGTGCTCTCAGCTGTGGGTGCAGGGAAGACCTGAAGGGAGGTAAATGCTGGAACAACCTTCAAGTACCAAGTAGGAAACCAGAGAGGGACTCTTCATCAGGAACTTAGAGGGGAAATTGAGGTTAAATGTGTAGAAGAAACTCTTCCCTGTGGGGATGCCGAGGCCCTGGCACAGGTTGCCCAGCGCTCCCATCCCTGGGGGTTCTGGTCAGAACTTGGAGCAGCCTGGGCTAGTGGAAGGTGTCCCTGCCCACATGGATGACCTTTAGGGTCTCTTCCCCCCAAACCTGCCAGCAGAGCAGCATCAGCCCCATGAGAAGACATGGGTTGCTTCTTGAGAGCCAAGGCAGATTTGCAGAACACCTGGCGATTCACATCTTACCGATTTTTATTTTATTTTATTTTTCCCCTTGCAGGAAGAAGATAAGAACCTTTGGGATTTACTGACAGCCCCTTTTGTTTGCTCTGTTTCAGGCTGAACCCCAAGAATGTGCACCAGAGGCCCACAGTGGCTCTGCTGTGTGGCCCCCACGTGAAGGGGGCGCAGGGCATCAGCTGTGGCCGGCACCTCTCCAACCACGACGTGCACGTCATCCTCTTCCTGCCCAACTTTGTCAAGATGCTGGAGTCCATCACCAACGAGCTGAACCTCTTCAGCAAGACACAGGGCCAGCAGGTGTCCAGTGTCAAAGGTGGGGGGCCAGCAGGGCTGGATTGTGCTGGGAGCAGGGCTGGGTTCTGCAGGGCTGGGGAGTAGGGCTGGGGAGCTGGGCTGGCTCCTGCAGGGCTGGCTCCTGCAGGGCTGGGGAGTAGGGCTGGTTTCTGTAGGGCTGGGGAGTAGGGCTGGCTTCTCCTGGGGAGCAGGGCTGGCTCCTGCAAGGCAGCAGGGCTGGCTTTTGTAGGGCTGGCTCCTGCAGGGCGAGCTTCTCCTGGGGAACAGGGCTGGCTCCTGCAGGGCTGGCTTCTGTAGGGCTGGCTTCTCCTGGGGAGCAGGGCTGGCTTATGTAGGGCTGGCTCCTGCAGGGCTAGCTTCTCCTGGGGAACAGGGCTGGCTCCTGCAGGGCTGGCTTCTGTAGGGCTGGGGAACAGGGCTGGCTTCTGTAGGGCTGGCTTCTCCTGGGGAGCAGGGCTGGCTTATGTAGGGCTGGCTCCTGCAGGGCTAGCTTCTCCTGGGGAACAGGGCTGGCTCCTGCAGGGCTGGCTTCTGTAGGGCTGGGGAACAGGGCTGGCTTCTGTAGGGCTGGCTTCTCCTGGGGAGCAGGGCTGGCTTATGTAGGGCTGGCTCCTGCAGGGCTAGCTTCTCCTGGGGAACAGGGCTGGCTCCTGCAGGGCTGGCTTCTGTAGGGCTGGGGAACAGGGCTGGCTTCTGTAGGGCTGGCTTCTCCTGGGGAGCAGGGCTGGCTTATGTAGGGCTGGCTCCTGCAGGGCTAGCTTCTCCTGGGGAACAGGGCTGGCTCCTGCAGGGCTGGCTTCTGTAGGGCTGGGGAACAGGGCTGGCTTCTGTAGGGCTGGCTTCTCCTGGGGAGCAGGGCTGGCTTATGTAGGGCTGGCTCCTGCAGGGCTAGCTTCTCCTGGGGAACAGGGCTGGCTCCTGCAGGGCTGGCTTCTGTAGGGCTGGGGAACAGGGCTGGCTTCTGTAGGGCTGGCTTCTCCTGGGGAGCAGGGCTGGCTTATGTAGGGCTGGCTTCTGTAGGGCTGGGGAGCAGGGCTGGCTTCTCCTGGGGAGCAGGGCTGGCTTCTCCTGGGGAGCAGGGCTGGCTCCTGCAGGGCTGGCTCTGCCCGCTGCCCGGGCTCCATCTGGTGGCCCTGGCTCCATCTGGTGGCCCTGACCCTCAGGGAGGCTGCCCGGGGCCTGCAGAGCAGCGCCTGTGCTGCCCCAGCCACTTCTGCTGGGAGCGACTGCACGGCTGCTCTGCTGGGACAAGGGCTGCCTTGTGCAGCACGAGTGGCCAGCTGTGCTGCAGAGCACCAGCCAGCCCTGCTGAGCCCCCTCCAGCAGCTGTCAGCATTGCCATCTCTGCAAGAAACAGCTCCTGGGAGAGTCTCTGCCTTCTGCTTGGCACCTCTCCAGCTGCTGGGTTTGGACTTGGGGGAGAAACAAAGCTGGGCTTAGGGCTGTGCTGTGCTGCCAGAGCTAGGGATGTGATAAAACACTGGGGAAAGGTTGGAACAGGGGTTGCAGAGCAGCTGGGGCTGCCCCTGGATCCCTGACAGATTCCCAGGCCAGCTTGGATGGGGCTGGGAGCAGCCTGGGACAGGGGAAGGTGGAGCTGTGCATGGCAGGGGTGGGATGGGATGAACTGGAGGGTCCCTTCCCAAACAAACCAGAATTTTACACCAAGGACTGGGGGGAATGCAGCAGGGGAGGGGATGCAGCAGGGCTGGTGCAGAGTAGATAAGGTGTAAATATTACGACGATAATTAAGATATTTATTTTTAAAAGTTTGGTTTTTAGTAATGGAGTAAGGTTTAATTAATTAAACAGATTAATTACTTAATTAAACAGATTACTTAGTTGTCTCTATTTTGGATAACACACAACACAGACTCTGTGATCAGAAGGCTAAAACTTACTCTTTTTATTAGAGATAGTTCTCTCTCATATACAGTTTTACACAGCCCAGTGTGATTGGTGAAACAAAGGAAAACCTCTTCACTCACATTGGTCAAACCAGAGGGACAGCAAGAAGAAATCCCTCCTGTCAGGAGGAATGAATAACATAAATATTACTACAAAAACATTCCATCATGTTTTATCACACTTCCCTGGGAAAGAACAGCAGAAAACCCAAACCATCAGAAAACCCAAACCATCAGAAAACCCAAACCATCAGAAAACCCAAACCATCAGAAAACCCAAACCATCAGAAAACCCAAACCACCAGGCCCAAAACCAGACTACACTTAGTTATGGAGATTTTTTTCCCAGTTTTCCCTTTTGATGTGTGGAATAAAGACTCCACAGCTCGTTAAAGTTGTGAAATGAGTATATATTGAGTGCCCAGCACAAGTGAGAGAATTCTCAAAGCCTTGGTCTGTCCCACATCTTTATTCACAAAGGTGTTCTACATGCAGTGCATTACACAGCCTTGCCATGCATATTGAACTCCAAGCCTGCCCTCCCTTCCCATGGTCATTAGATTTACACCTTTTTGGGTATGTGTTGTTTGCTGTGGTGGTCGTCTGAGGCCGATGATTGTGGTCTTCCTCATGACTGAAATTTTCTCCTCTGCTCGTGGTCTCTTGGTTCTTATCTGANGCCGCCTCTACCTCTGTGACATTGGCATCCCGCAGAAGGTGTTCCAGGAGGTGGGCATCAACTACCACTCGCCCTTCGGCTGTAAATTCGTCATCCCGCTGCATTCCACTTAGAGAGCCCCCTCCCCGCGGTGTCCCCCCCGCCCCACACACACACGGGGAGGAGNTTCCCATGGTCATTAGATTTACACCTTTTTGGGTATGTGTTGTTTGCTGTGGTGGTCTCACAGGGGTCTTTGGTGGTCTCTGAGGCCGAAGATTGTGGTCTTCCTCATGATTGAAATTTTCTCCTCTGCTCGTGGTCTCTTGGTTCTTATCTGAGTACCTCTGTCAGACTCGATGAGATTAGAGACAGAGGATCCCCTTTATCTGTGTTCTTTGCATCCCTTGGTATTCCCCCAGTATTGTTCTTCATGCAGGAAACTTCAGAAACTTGCATTTTCCTATGCCCTTTGTACCATGGCAGAGGTTTTTTTAAGTAAAAGGGTTAAAATTCAACACATAATTCTACAAGCTAAAATTCAAGCGATCTTTAAAAACCTCTCTTTCCCTTCGGTCCCATTTTCCCCTCTCCCCGTTTCTCGCAGACCTGCCGGCCACCCCGGTGGATTTGGTGATCAACTGCCTGGACTGCCCCGAGAACGCCTTCCTGCAGGACCAGCCCTGGTACCGCGCCGTGGTGGACTGGGCCAACCAGAACCGCGCCCCGGTGCTCAGCATCGACCCGCCCATGGGGGAGGCCGGCCCGGCCATCGACGCCAAGTGGTCGCTGGCCCTGGGGCTGCCGCTGCCGCTGGGCGAGCGAGCCGGCCGCCTCTACCTCTGTGACATTGGCATCCCGCAGAAGGTGTTCCAGGAGGTGGGCATCAACTACCACTCGCCCTTCGGCTGTAAATTCGTCATCCCGCTGCATTCCACTTAGAGAGCCCCCTCCCCGCGGTGTCCCCCCCGCCCCACACACACACNNNNCCACACACACACGGGGAGGAGCCGTGCCGGGCGCGCCCCCCTCCTCCCCCGAGCCCCGGTGGGCGGCGACGGTGACGCCTTAAAAAAAACAGACAGCAAAATCGATAAGGATGTGGAGTTCTGGAGGGTTGGGTGCCTTCTGGATGAAGAAGAAGAAAAAGAAGGAGAGGAAGGAGAAGAATTGGGAATATTTAAAAAGGAAACAAACGGAATAATCGTCAAACGGAATGAAAAAAAAAAAAACCAGAAAAAAAAATATAAGGAGGAGGAGGAGGAAGCAGATTGTTCCTGCAAAGCCGTTTTTGTTCTCTGGTGCCATGGGATGAAGGAGCAGGCAGGATCCTGGGGTCTGTGCCCTGCTGCTGCCCAGCTCAGCTGGTCCAGATAAGGGGGGGGTTGGAGCTCTGAGATGTGGTTCTGGTCCTTGTGCTTGGATATTGCCATCAGGACGTCCTGGTGGGAGCAGCCCCCCTGGATTGTGTGGCAATCCCTTGTGTTGAGGGGAGATCCCCTTGGGTTGGGCTGGGCTGCCCCGTGCCCTGGTTTGTTCTGGGAGGCAACTGGGGCTCCCTCTCCTTGCCAGCCCCTCCTGGAGAGTGTTCCCAGTTTGGAAAGGAACACTTTCCCAGTTCACACATGCTCTGGGAGCCCTGCTGTCCTTCCTCATCTGGGCCTTACTGCTTCTGCACCCTTGACTTGTGTTTGCTTCGTGGCCCAAGCTCAGCTCCGTGGGGTGGAAAAGAACTTTTCCAGGCTCCTCCTGGGGTTTGGGTTTGTTTTCTTTTGTTCTCTCTCCGTGCTGGCTGCTCCAGGGCCAGGGGAGGGGGAGCAGGGCAGCTCTGGGGCTGTTGGGTGCTGTGGGTGATGGGTTTGGGGTCAGCTCCCCTGTCCTTCCAGCATCCCTGACACATTTGGTGTGGTTTGGGGGGCAGCTCACAGGTCTGGAATCAAAGGCTGGGCAGGGCTGGGCTCCTGTGTGCTGCAGGAGGGGGCGTGCTGGGAGTTCCTGGGGGGCCCTGCAGAGAGCCTGGGCAGCATTTCCATGGGAAATCCACTCTGGTGTTGGACTGCCATCCCGTGCCCGGCCAGCAACGTTGGATTATCCTCTGCTGGGCTCCTTTTTGGGCGCAGTGCCTGGAGCAGGGCCGGGCTGAGGAAGCACCAGCTCAAGCTGCCTTTGGCAAGCAGCGTGGGCAGCCCTGAGCCCTCCCAGCAGGAGGTGCTGCCTGCAGCTCACCAGTGCCTCGGGAGGAGCTGGGAATGGGGGCAGTGCTGGGAGCTCCGCTGCTCCTCTCCCACCTCCCAGGGCTCCTGCACCTCGCCCTGCCCTGCTCTGGCTGTGGGGACAGCTCCAGGTGTTGCCTCTGTCCGGGGGAGCTGCAGCACAGGGACCAGTGCAGGGGGAGCAGTGCAGAGTGGGGCCAGTCTGGTGTGGAACCAGCCCAGAGTGGTTCCAGCCCAGAGTGGTTCCAGCCTAGAGTGGGTCCAGCCCAGAGTGGTTTCAGTTCAGTCTAGAGTGGTTCCAGGCCAGACTGGTTCCAGCCTAGAGTGGGTCCAGCCCAGAGTGGGTCCAGCCCAGAGTGGGTCCAGCCCAGTCTAGAGTGGGTCCAGCCCAGAGTGGTTTCAGTCCAGTCTAGAGTGGGTCCAGCCCAGGGTGGTTCCAGCCCCGCTTAGAGCCCCACGGCCTCACCTATGCCCCGAGCTGGGCTTTACGCAGGCGCTCCCTTCCCTTTCCCCTGTCGGAGCAAAGGCCGGGCTCTCTCTCCCAGGAGGCGGGCAGAGCCTTCCCTGCTGGGAAAGAGGCGATTCCTGGGGCTGGCCCGGGGGCGAGGAGCGCCGGGGAGGGCCCGGGAGGCAGCTAAGCCCGGGCTCAGCCGGCTCTGTCCCCCTGCACGTGTCCGTATCTACCTCAGCAGGAGCAGGGGCTGTGCCCGGGCTGGCTGCAGCCCCGCTTGCCCTCAGCTGCTCCGGGGCACTCAGCAGTGCTGGCCCGGCGGCTCTGCCCTCTGGCCTGGGCACAGGCAGGGCCAGCAGTGCCCCACGGCTCTGCCGGGCTGTGGTTCCCACTGGGGCAGGACTGGCAGGGTTATTCACGACACAAACACAAAGGTTTCCCTCTGCCTTCCTTTGGGTTTTCGGCTGTTTCCTTGGATCTTTACCCGGGAGCAGCAGTGGGTTAAAAAGGGTGTTGCTGTAGTCAGTGTTAGCTTTAGTCCCCTTATTTTCACTCTCTTCGCTCAAGACACTCAGTAGGAGAATTGCTGTTGCCATTTCTCTTCTCTGCAGGGTTCTCCTGCCCTTGCTGGGTCTGGCTGTGGAGCTGGAGCAGGGCAGTGCCAGGCCAGGGCTGCAGCTGCCCTGGAGCAGGCGCCGGGGTTTTTGGCAGGGCTGGAGCTCTGGGAAGCACCGAGGCCCTGCTTGTTGCCAGCCTTGAAATGGTTCCCCAGGGTGAAGGGAGAAATAAACAGTGTTGCACAGCGGGAGGGTTCAGCCCCCCATGTAAGGACCAGGATTCCCCATCCCAAACCCGTCCGGGGCACAGCAGGTGTTCTCTGCCTGCTGGATTTGGGGTTTGGCTGCACTTCCCCTCACGGGCAGAGGGTTCTGGAACGTGGGCTGCCAGCTGTCCTGGAGCTCTGGGTAATTCTGGGAAGGGAGCCCTGCTGTGGCTGTGTTTGGGATGGATCCTGACCCGGGGGCTGCCAGCTGAGCCCGTTTTTGTGACCTGATGTTTGTAACGACCAATTCCTGCCACGGCAGGGAGCGCTGCCCTGGAATAAAGTGCAACTCTTCGTGTGTGCTGTGCTGTGCAGCTGTTTATTTGTGTGCTCTCCTTCTAGAACCTTCCCCTCACTGAGCCCAGGTGGTTTTTCACCACCTCCCTCTTTCCACAGCCACCTACAAGGGAAGTATCAAACAATAAGAAACACTTTATTTGAACTTTACAACATATAAATAGACAAATCTGTGCTTTCCAAGGGAGCTTCCCTTTGCCTGCCCCACCCCAGGGCCCCCGGGGCAGTTCCCAGCCCTGGGCACGCGGGGAGGAGAGCGGCAGAGACCAGCAGGATCCATCCTGGGGATCCACCCAGCCCGAGGGATTCATTCTGTGGGATCCATTTGGAGGGATCTACCCCAAGGGAATCCACTCTGAGAGATCCATCCCAAGGGATCCACTCCAAGAGATCCATCCTGAAGGATTCATTCTGAGGGATCCATCCCGAGGGGATCCACCCTGAAGGATTCATTCTGAGGGATCCATCCCAAGGGACTAATTCTGAGGGATCCAGTCTGAGGGATCAACCCCAAGGGATCCATCCCGAGGGATCCATTCCGAGAGATTAATCCCAAGGGATCCACGCTAAGGGATCAATTCTGACAGACCCACCCCGAGGGATCCACCCTGAGGGATCCATTCTGAGGAATCCATTCCAAGAGATTAACCCCAAGGGATCCATTCCGACGGACCCATCCTGAGGGATCCATCCCGAGGGCTCCGTTCGGACGGACCCACCCCGAGGGATCCACCCAAGGGATCCACCCCGGGAGCCAGCCCGTCCGTCATCTGCTGAGGTCGCGGCCGGCGCCGCGGCTGCAGAGCGCGCGCTCCTCGGGCGAGAGGCCGGCGAAGAAGGGGTGCAGCAGCGCCTGCGGGAAGGTGATGCGGCGCGAGGGGTCGAACTCCAGCATGCGCCGCATCAGGTCAAAGAGCTGGGCGTGCTCCGGGGAGTCCTGCAGCATGTAGGACTGCGGGGACAGGGACAGGGTCAGACAGGGACAGGGGCAGACAGGGACAGAGACACACGGACAGGGACACACAGGGACACACGGACAGGGACACACGGACAGGGACACACAGGGACAGGTCAAAGAGCTGGGCGTGCTCCGGGGAGTCCTGCAGCATGTACAACTGTGGGGACAGGGACACATGGACACACAGACAGGGACAGACAGACAGGGTCACATGGACAGATGGACAGGGACACACAGACAGGGACACTCAGAGACAGACAGTGAGTGACAGGGACAGACAGGGACAGATGGACAGGAACACTGAGCCAGGGACACACAAACAGGGACAGGGACACTCAGAGACAGGGACAGATGGACAGGAACAGGGACACAGGGACAGACAGACAGGGACACAGGACACAGCCCAAGGGCCTGGGCCAGGGGGGGCCTCCCATCCCAAATCCAGCATCCCCCAGGGCTGATCCCACCCCAAATCCAGCATCCCCCAGGGCTGATCCCACCCCAAATGCTGCATCCCCCAGGGCTGATCCCATCCCAAATCCAGCATCCCCCAGGGCTGATCCCATCCCAAATCCAGCATCCCCCAGGGCTGATCCCACCCCAAATGCTGCATCCCCCAGGGCTGATCCCATCCTAAATCCTGCCCTGATACCCACAGGAACACAGGACCCTGGGCCAGGGCAGCCTCTCATCCCAAATCCAGCATTCCCACCTTTCCCCTCATCCCCATCCTGCCCAGGCTCACTGCAGATCCTGCTGGGGGCTCCCCACCCTGCAGTTCCAATGGGAATTTTTCCCCTGAGCCCCTCCCCCCACCCAGGGAAGGGGCAGCACCCACCCGCAGGGGTTTGCAGTTCTCCTGCACGTAGCGGCCGTCGGACGTGTTCTCATCCCACACCAGGCTGCCATTGTGGAAGTATTTCTGCTTCCTGCCCAGGGGAGGAGGGCATCAGGCAGGATCTCTGCCTGCCAGGGAGCTGCAGGGGCCTGGGCCTGGCTCAGGAGCAGGCTCTTACCGAGTTTTGTGCACCATGTGAGATGGCAGCGGCCCCAGGATTTTCTCCATCATGACAAGATGCTCCCGGTTCTCGTGGGTCTGCAGAGGAGCAGAGCAGGGGGGGTGAGGCAGAGCTTGGGGGAGCTGATGACAAAAGGTTTGGCATCTCTGCAGGGACAGGGGAGAAAGGATCCACCAGGTCCTATCCAACTTTGCATGGTTTGCTTTTGCCTTTCTTCAGAGAATAGAAATAACCTCAAGCCAGAAACGAGCCAAAGCCTGTCCTTCCAGCAAGGCACTCCTCACTCAGCTTCTCACTTTTCACACTCAACCTTCTCATTTTTAGTGCCTGGTGTGTGTTCCCCTGCCCTTCCCCTAACTCTGAGCACTCCTGGACACAAAGGATCCTACCTGGAAGAGCGTGAAGCCACGGTAATACTCGAAGAGAATGCAGCCAGTGCTCCACACATCACACGGCTGTGCCCAGCCCAGCTCTGCAAAGAAACCCAAATTAACGCCCTGCTGCCAAAAAACCCCTCCACACCTCTCCTTGGTGAACCACAGGGAGGTTCACCAAGAAGCTAGAAATGATCTGTCCAAGGGCTGCAGCACTGCCAGGCTGCTTCTCCTGCAGCCAGCAGCATCCTGGGGCAGCTCCTGTCTTGGGTGGAAGGGCAGGATGTAACCAGAGTGTGAATTCTGTTATCATCTGAAAAATTCAGCTGGGGACAGGGATCCTTATCCCTTGCAGGACCCATCCCTCATAACTCCAGGGGGGAATTTCCTCTGTTCATGGCCCAGCTGTTAAAAACCACCTGGGGTATTTTTCTTTACCCCTTCCAGGACCCATCCTCATCCGGGAGAGATCTTCTGCTCCTGGACCACTGAGCCTCAGTTCATGGCTGAGAAAATTCCATCATCCCACTGGGGATGGAGCCAAGCATTCCTACC